>QEPC01014531.1:204668-221965 GCA_003113815.1 Sphenodon punctatus
GGGAGAGATAAGTACTTTAAGTTTTAGCCATGTTGAGTTTGAGCTGATGTTGAAACATCCAGGTAGAGATATCAGAGACAGCTGGTGAAACGAGTTTGAACAGCTGGAGAGAGAAAGGGAGTAGAGAGATAGAGTTGAGTGTCATCAGCGTAGAGGTGATATTGGAAGCCATGGGAGGCAACGAGTTTGTCTAGGGACAGGGTTTATATAGAGAGGAGGAGAAGGTCAAGGACAGAGTCTTGGGGCACACCAACCAAGAGGGGAAGGGAGGAGGAGGCGGTGTTGGTGAGAGACACATTGAAGAAACAGTCAGAAAAGTAGGAGGAGAACCAGTCGAGGACGGAGCCACGGAAGTGGAGTGAGTCCCGCAAGAGTGAGTGGTCAACAGTATCGAAAGCAGCAGAGAGGTCAAGGAGGACAAGAATTGCCGATGGGAGATTTAGTAGCCACCGGTAAGACTCACAGGTTCGCAGTCAGAATCACAGATTGCTGGTGGAGATTTAGTAACAATTGAAGCTAAATATTATAATAGATGTTTGACAGCCTACAAGAATTTTTACAGAAGTATGGAGAGAAAGAGACTGGTCGTGCCAATCGATAATTGCGAGAAAATTGTAGAATCCCATGTTTTTGCAGAACTAGTTTCCTATATTGAAAGCAGTGTGTAAGAGGGAACCTACATGTTCAAACTTTCTGACCTACATGCACTGTATGAAGAGCGAATTAGCATTTTGGGATTTGCAAAGATGATCAACAAGTCCAGGCTCAAGAGAAGCCTCCTGGAAGACTTTATAGCCAACTGTCAGGAGCAGTCTGATGAGAAGAACAGACTTCTGATTTTCAATGAGGAGCTGCAGCAACTTTTGAAGGAAGCCGTGGAATCACGTAACTTTGAGCAAGAAGCTCTCTTCATGGCCCGCGTTTCAAAAGTTGGGAGCAAAGAAATGTCTGATGGAGATTTTCCTCCATTCTCTGGCACCTTTGCTTCAGATTGAAGGGCACTCAGTGCCAACCAGCCTCAAATCCTTAGTGTCAATGCTGCTCTATGGTCTGAACATCAAGGATCAGACCATGAAAAATTCTCAAGCCTGCCTGACACTATGCCAGTTGACCCTATTTAACTACAAAGAGAACACTTCTGGTACAGCTAAGATGTGCCACACAAAGACTCACAAACCTCCGCTTTCCCTATGTATAGGTCTAGATGTGCATACTCTCACATGGAGCAAGAAAATAGTGACCCAGCTTTATGAGCTTGGCATCAGTGTCGGCTATGAATGTGTTTTAGAAGTAGAGATCTGGTTCACAACAGCTGCCTGCCAACGTTACACCGACGACAATTTGGTCTGTCCCACTTAGCTCTGAAGAGGACTCTTCACAGTCGATGCAACTGACATTGAGCACAACCCCTCTTCAACCACTACTCAAGTGTTCTTCCATGGGACCAGCATCAGTGTTTTCCAGTTCCCAAATGCTTCCAACTCTGGTATTTGCAGGACACCGATCACTGTTCCACCTGTTGCATGCACCACTAAACCATGCCTACCAGACAGCTACCGTGTTGTCCCAGCTTACGTCCTACAATTTTGACAATGTGACACTGTCAGAGGTGGTGGTGCATGAAATTGGAGGTGGTTTGGAAATGGCCAGGAAAGAAGTAAAATGGGTCCAAGGGAGAATTCCTCTTCTTTCCAAAAGAAAGCTTGAGATGGGTGATTATGTCGCCTTGACCAGCCACTTTTCACCTTGGCGAAATATGTCCAGTGGCACTGGCCAAATAATGTTTGGTGAGGATTATTATTATTATTATTATTAAACATTTATAAAGCGCCAGTTGCAAAACCTGGCGCTGTACAGAACATACAATCAGACGCGGTCCCTGCCTGTGGCTTAGGATTCCCATGTTATTATGCTCGGCGGCCTCCATATCGAAATAGCTCTATAGAGGATGGTTGGTGACCTGCTACAGGATTCTGGGTGGACGACAGTCCTGACTGCGGCCGGTGTTGCATCATAGGGAACTGCTGACTCCATCACGGCATCACATGTAACTAAAACAAGGCATACCCACCAAGTGACCGCCCTGGCACTTGCCAAGTTGCAGCAAGGTGCGTACCAAGTGTTATATGGTCCGCACAATGAAGAAACCTTTGAGAAAGAGCCCCATGTTTGAATACTGGGACCTTATCCTTCACTTAGAACTCCTGGTTCTGATTTTTGTTCGTTCTCACCGTGAACGTAACTTCTCCCTGTACATTCAAGTAACAGAAAAACTTGCCCCCTGGTTTTTCATCCTAGACCACACCAATTATGCCTATTGGCTTCCTGTGCATATCAGGGATATAAAGGTTATTCCTGAAAGCATCAAGGAGGCGTTCCAGAGATGTTGGGCCTTCACCAAAAACCGAGGACACTTGGCAGCCACAGTGAACAACGCTACTAGAACCAACAAGAACTTGCAGGGAACTAATCAAATGTGGCTGTAAAGCTGAGCCCCTTGTGCTTGAGGAAGTGCTTCTACAAAAACTTTCAACTTGAGTGCACTGCTCTTTGCCACTGTGAACGCTGAATATGATAGATGTTGAATATGAGAGACTCTTGAGGAAGTTAAAAAGTCATTGGATAGGAGGTAGTGTCTTACTATGGATCAGAAACTGGTTAAAAGATAGAAAGCAAAGGGTAGGGCTAAATGGTCAGTTTTCACAATGGAGAGATGTAAAAAGTGGTGTGCCTCAGGGATCTGTATTGGGACCAGTGCTGTTTAATGTATTCATTAATGATTTGGAAAAGGGTGTTAAGAGTGAGGTGATCAAATCTGCAGACGACACCAAGTTATTCAAGGTAGTTAAAACACGAGCAGACTCTGAGGAACTGCAACAGGATCTTATGACACTGGGTGC
Source organism: Sphenodon punctatus (assembly GCA_003113815.1). NCBI lineage: Eukaryota > Metazoa > Chordata > Lepidosauria > Sphenodontia > Sphenodontidae > Sphenodon > Sphenodon punctatus. The sequence continues at coordinate 207,569 of QEPC01014531.1, forward strand.
CTGGGCATCTAATTGGCAAATGAGATTTAATGTGGACAAGCGCAAAGTGATGCACGTAGGGAAAAATAATGCAAACTGTGTGTACACAATGCTGGGTACTAAGCTAGGCGTTACCATTCAGGAAAAGCATCTGGGGGTGGTTGGGGACAATACAATGAAATCCACAGCACAGTGCGCAGCAGCAGTCAAAAAAGCAAACAGAATGTTAGGAATTATTAGGAAGGGGATAGAGAATAAAACTGAGGAGGTCATAATGCCTCTGTACAAATCAATGGTGCAACTGCATCTCAAATACTGTGTGGAGTTCTGGTTGCCCCATCTCAAAAAAGACATAGCTGAACTAGAAAACATACAGAGAAGGGCAACAAAAATGATCAAGGGCATGGAAGGGCTCCCGTATGGGGAGAGGCTTGGTAGGTTGGGGCTCTTCAGCTTGGAGAAGAGATGACCGAGAGGAGATATGATAGAGGTCTATAAAATCATGAGTGGTGTGGAACTAATAAACAAGGAGCAGTTATTTTCCCTCTCAGCTAGTACTAGAACTAGGGGACACTCCATGAAACTCATGGGTGACAAGTTTAAAACAAATAAAAGAAAATATTTGTTCACTCTGTGTATAATTGAGTTGTGGAATCTACTGCCAGAGGCTGTGGTAAGGGCCAGTACTATAGCTAAGTTTAAAAGAGGTTTGGACAAGTTTCTGGAAGATAGGTCCATTAGCAGCTATTAGCCAGACAGGATCAGGGAACATGACGGGCGCTGGGGGAAAACAACAGGGAATGGATCCCTCATTGTGACCTGTTGGGTGCTTCTCCCAAGCCACCGAGATTGGCCACTGTCGGAGACAGGATGCTGGGCTAGATGAACCATTGGTCTGACCCAGTATGGCACTTCTTATGGTCTTATAAGCATCTGACTTGTCTTTGGGGGGAAAAAAATAAACTAAAACTAAATGGAAACTAAAAAACTGATGTCCCGATATGTAAATTAACACATCTCTATACTTGTCACCAGTGCGTCGGCCATCATAAATTGTGATGGAATTTATTATTCTAAACTTTTTGAAGTGGTCGCTTATAGATTCTTTCTCCCCCAAAACATATCTATTGCCACTATTTCAGCCCAAAGGTACTTAGCAAAGATATATGCATTGTGTATTTGGCAGGCATTGCTGACGCCATCTTAGATTTTATGGGAAGGAGGTCACCCAGGTCGGGCACCGCCCCAGAATATGTTTATATATGATGTGCACAGTTAACTGTTCAAAGTTTCACACTTAGACATGTCATGATTATTCCCCTAAACCACTACACTACATCAGAACACGCAACTGATGAATTAAAAGACTTGTCTAATCAGAGTGAGAAAACTATTCAATACAGCATTCAAGTTTTCTGTCAGCTGTGCATCACTAAATCTAACAATAAATATACACTTCCATAGCTTCACATCACAGGATATAAAAGCACTGAGAGACTTATTATTTTACCCACTTTACAGCTGAGCAGACCCAACCCTAGAAAATTAAGTGCTGGATGCTCAGTGAATAAGCAGTAGGGAAAAGCAGCCCAGGACACCAACTTCTAATCCCTTCCTTCAACGCCACCCTCTCTTCCTGCTTTTGCTGAAGAGCCAGATACAATTTGAGCTACAAATTAACTTGATGACAGTAAAGTGCGTGTTAAGTCTGGACTCATTCTCTTTTCACCTGCAAATCCCGGAGGTAAGCTATTTCATTTGGCAAAGACTCCAGTTTGTTTTCTTCTAGATCCAACTCTCTTAATTTCCGCAGGTTTCCAATGCCGTGAGGAAGTCGCCTTAGAAGATTGTTTGACAAGATAAGGACCTAAAGAAAAATTAAAGCAAAGATGTAAGACAGCACAGCACAACAACCATAAGAAATGCCATACTGGGTCAGACCAACGGCCCATCAAACCCAGCATCCTGTCTCAGACAATGGCCATTCTGGGTCTCTTTGGAGAAGTTCCCAACCGATTTATTCTGTACTGTTCACTCCCAGCTCCTTTCAGAGGCAGCATTCCCTGACCTCCCTGGCTTACAGCCATTTATGGACCTCTCCTCTAAGGAATAACTCAGTGCTTATTTAAACCCAGCTTCACTATTGTCCTTCACAAGTATGCAAGCATCAACTGCACAGACTCACTTTCAACTTTAGAACTAACAAGCACTCAGTGCAGAAATGCAGGATCCTGTTTAACCAGTTTAGTAAAACATCTGTGGAATTAGCTAACACTTACTAGAGATTGTTTTAATCACTGATTTAAGATGAACAACAGGCTAAAGACTTAGTGGTCAACAGAGTTCTAGCAAACATTTACAGTAAAGCAAGAGTTGGAAAATAATTGTGAATGCAAGAAACTTGCTTTAACCAAATGAAGAAACAGTCTAAAACACAAATCCCTCTATTAGTTTTGCTTTGGTCCTTCCCAGCCCAACTTCAAAACCATCTTTCACATGGTGCTCTAGTCTTGCAAAACCTTCCTAGTCCCACCAGTCAAGTTTTCGCCTCAGTCTTTTCTCAAAATCCACTTCTTAAAGAATGCATGTGAACTCATACGCACGTACAACAATACTCTACACACACCCCTTATCAAGTGACTGGATAGTCAAAATGACTGACCTCTCCCCCGAGTCCATCATTCCCTTTCTGTAATCTTCGTTATGTTATCTCCCATTTTAAATCAGACTATAGGCTGAGCAGAAAATTTGAGTCTGTATTGTAAAGTACCATGGTGCAATACAAGTAATTAGTGTAATGATAGTTTGTACAGATGTAGTACCTGGCCCCAGAGGAGCTCAAAGTTATACACAAACAATTAAGCCGCATAAACCTCTTACGAGGGCGAGTCCTCCTCTGGATTTTCTTGATAGATGCGTTTATACGCAGTCTCTCTTTGGTGACTTTATTTCATTGTGTTGTCTGAAACACTCTGCATTCCACGGAAATGGGTGTTCTCTAGGTTAACAAATTAAATACCTCCGCACAGGAATAAAGAATAAAATAGTTCAAAGTCAATTTACGAGAGTCACAGAAATCACTCAATTGTAAGGGCTGTAAGAGTCTTCAAAAGGTCATCTAGTCCAACCGCCTGATCCAAGCAAGACAGGATACCCTCTGCCTTCAGCATCGCAGATGCTTGTCCAGATTGTCTAAATGAAAGCCTCCAAAGGTGGCGACTCCACGACCGCCATAGACAACCTATTCCCCTGCTCAACAGTTCTCATCTTTCCCCTTACCCTAGAGGAAAAGGGTGAGAAACGGATATCTAAAAGGATACCACCAAAAAAAGAAGAGAACCATTCATTCTGTGCTATTATAGAAGGTAGAACATGAGGAAACGGGCTTGAATTGCCAAAGCGTAGACTAGGAAAAACTTCCTCTCTGCAAGGAATCTTAGGCAACGGAATAAATTGCCCACAGGGGTTGTGGACTCTCTCTCCGTGGACATTTTCAAAACCCAGATGGACAAGCAGCCGTCCGCAATGCTGTTAGCAGAGGTCTACTATCTTTCACAGTGGCGGACTTTTTAGATGTTTGGAAGTGCATGAAACTCATTACGCTTCACTAGCAGATTTAGAGAAACATTCACTTTTCATTAAATCATCCAAAAGCGTTACGTGAACTTTAAATGGAGTGAGCTTTATTAGCATGACTTGCTCAGGCAGGTTGTTCAGCGCATTCCACTCACCTCAAGGGAAACAAGCCCAGACACATCCTCGGGGATTTTGGCGAGTTGATTAGTGGCTAAGTTCAGTTCCACCATACTGGTCCATGTCCCGAAATCCAACGGGAGCGAGGTTAGCTGATTATCCTGTGATTTACACATGGCATGGTTAGAAGCGGTATTTAAAAAAAAAATAAAAAAATGTCAAGACAGCATAGAACTGGGCAGTTAAACGCAGAGCACTTACAGAAATAGGGACACCGTTCCCTCATTTGTACATATAGCCAACAAAACAACCCCCTGAAACTGGTTGAATTTCCAGTGAACACAACTATGTTTGTGCTAACAAAACGCCGTGAAACAGAAAAACAAAATGTTAGGGCCGCAATCCATACGCCACTAACTCCGGAGAATTGTGGGCTTCAACAGAACTATTCTGGAATAACTAGTCTGTAGACTGCAACCTAGAAACCTAGTAACTCCCTTGTAATTCCTGAGATTTCAAAAGGTCCCAGCAGTGGATGGGATGGACTACTCTTAACACTATGTGCAGACCAGCACGGGCAACGTGGGAATACTTCATACAAGAAAAAACACCCAGAGAGGAAAGGGGGTAGGGATACTTGGAATAACTCTGCAATCCTGAAAAAATGGAGGGTGAGTTTAGTAAAACCCTAACAATAAAAGGCCAACAACAACAACATCAAAATGTCTTAAAACGTCACAGGAGTGACCCTGTTCATAGTGAAATCAATGGTTCAAGCTCCCTCTGACTTTAATGGCCAAAGATTGCAAGGCAAGCGTATCATTTGGGTGGAATCTACTTGAGAGCTGAAACAAGTATCCATGATACCGTATCCAATGAATTCGCCCACTTCGATTCTGAACTGGCAAAGCTGATTTTCAGTCCTGTTTTGCTGGATATCTGCTTGGAGTCTTTCAGATGGATTACATTATTTTGGTGTTATTGTGAATGTGCAATAGCCAAAACGAAATAACTCATCTATCAGGACTGAAATAATCAAATAAGCGGATATACATTCGTTTCAGTTGAGGATATCATTCAGCTACTCGGAGGGCTGTCCAAAAAGGCAATTAGATCTGCAAATGCAAAACCTACTATTCATCTCAGTGAAATGAATAATATGCAATGCTTGGCAATTTGGCAAGGAAATTGCTAGGCGTGTTTACCTAAACAAGATTCGCAAGGCCAAGTAGATGGTTTCTAGGGTTGAATCAAAGCAGCCCTTCAGTTTTCATGGAAATGTTCTGCATTTTCAGAATGCCGTTCTAAGTTTCCGCTTCCTAATGCACCTGTGCAGTAGGAGGGGAAATCAGACCAGGCATTTCAGCAAAATGCAAATGGGATGATATTCTAGTCTGTGCTTCGGAAGATCAACCGAATCTGATCAAAAAAAACCCGGAATTTAGTTTCAGCCCTACTTGTTTCTAAATTAACAAATACATTAAGGCTGCTTAAGGAATGAAATCAAGCTATTTTACTATTGGGAACGTATGTGACATAGGCCCTTTTCAGGTGGGCCATGGCAGGATGGGTGTGCAGTACATGGGCAGCCATTACACGGACACACACCTATCTCCACCCATCTCCACGCATGGCGCCATCACCGTTTTGGCCGATGGCTCCGTATGTGGGCGATGGGTGGAGGTGGGTGGAGTGCTGTGGCAGTCACACAGGTGACCCTCATCCATTCCCACACATGAGCGGGGTGGAGTGGAGCGCTCGCATGAGCGTCACTAGTTCTGTATAGAATGGACACCATAAATACTAAAATAAACCAGTTTTTTGAACTGCTGGTGTGTCTGTTAAGCCAATTGGCATCTTTACAGAAGAACAACTACTTATGTACTGAGGGATCCACTATCTACATTACAAAAAAACCAGCATTGGGCAGCGGCTAAACCAAGCTCGTCTCTGCTCACTAAAATATTTACTAAAACAACTCCCCTCAGGTGTTAGTCCTGCTCGCGCAGAGTGAGGGGGACCCAATTAGAACAATACTGAACTACAAGAGGATTCAAAAGCCATTTCCAGCTATTTTCAGGAGTTCCCCTAACAGACTGAAGGCAAACTGCAAAGAGAGCTAGCTTGAAGATAACAATCCAAATTTACATGTTTTTATTAAAAAAGAAAAAAAGAAAAACAACCACCACAAGGACAAAACAACCCACTTTTATTATTTTGCTCTTAACCCAAATGGAAATTTGTTTTTAATTTAAAACTCATTATCTGCAGTATTTGCAGATAAATTTGGCATCTTCGAGGAACTGAAAGGGAAACCAAATTTGCTGACTTGTATCATCCAATACCAAACAGCAGAAATAGCTAGTACCACCATCGAAGTTTTCCGGTTTAATAGATATGGGGTCACAATCCACAAACCACTTTCTCCAGAGAATGTGGTTTGTGGCTCACAGCCTGGGCTTTATCTAGGATTGCAAGCAGGGCTGGCCTTCGATTTTGCAGAGCCCAGGGTAAAGATAAAAAGGGCAGCCCCCAAAGCCCCCCACCCCCCTGTGGCTCCATCTCCTTGGGGGCAGCCTCTGCAGGGCCCTAAAGATGGTCATGTTTGGGGTCTGACTGGGAATTTGCGAGGGGGGTGGGAGGGCCCTCACCCTGATGAAAACAGTGGCCACTGAAAGCCTCCAGACAATCACCCCGTGGTAAGGCCAACGCAGACGACAGGTCTATGGTAACAAATTTTCAAAAAGATCATGTCCCTTTAATTTATGACAATTTACTCCTTGCTGAACTGGCCACTCATCACAAAAGAGGAAGACGCCTCCTCTCCAGCCAAACGCCAGGGCGTCTCACCTTCATATTCAGCTTGCTTAGCACTTTTGCTCTGGAGAAAATCCCAAAGGGGATCTTATTGATGCAATTGTGTTCCATGTTGAGAGAGTAGATGGTGGAGAATTGTGATGGGCCACCCACTGGATATGACTGGAAACAGTTCCTGGCCAGAGTTAAACTAGTCAGTTTCGCAAGACTGGATAAAAGACCCTGTGGAGAAACATTAAACAGACATTTGCCCGAGCATTACACAGACACACATTTGAACGTGCACAGTTTCCTTCCTGGGTTAGGGCTAAGTTTAAACAGCTCACTGCAGTCCACCCCAGAACCCTGAAGTATTGCACCAAATAAAACTAATCTCTGAATGTATGCTCCTAAACTTAGTCCTGTATCACCCCCTCCAGTTTCCTAAGATTTTTGCATGTATCAAGATATGCCACAAGTTGAGCGGTTTGGTGTGGTGACTTCATGTTTCCGTCTACCTCAGGAGTGCTCGGATCCACTGTTGGCAACGCAGAAGCGCTAAACACAAGTTTAACGTTGAATTCCATCTTTTGTTTGTTACGATGCCAACATGAAGGTCAACCCCATCTGGTTAAATACTGACGCAATTCGAATTCATGCATCATGTTGCATACCAGAAGTACCACATTATTGTGGCTCATCGACAATCAGCAAATTTTCAGTGCATTGCCATTCTAAGATTTCTTCATTTCTGTCCGTTTGACTGGGCTTCTTAATCAGGCATGGGGCACTTCAGGCCGGGGGTGGGGGGCATATGACCAACAGCTTGTTTTAATTTGGCCCTTTTCAAACTTCTAGGATCTGGCCTGTGAGTCTAATCCTCAAGCGCTGAATGAGGCAGCAGAGACAAGGGCACACGCTAACAGACACAGGATGTATGTCCATGGCCTGCCCTAGATCCTCCTCGCCATTGCAGTGAACACTTCTTACTGGAGATCATTATAGCGAATTACTTGTGACTACCATTTAAACTATTTTTAAAAGGGACGCTTCAGAACATGCCCTTTGAAGAGCAACCAAAGCGCTCGCTGTTATAAAAACAGATGAATCGCTGCCTCTCTCAAACTATCCTTTTAAGTTTTAATATTTATTAGGTGTTGCATCAGGGGTTTTGGCTGGATTCTGCAATTCAGCCGCTCTCTCTTCAAATGTATTTTCTTCTTACTGCCAGCGGACCTCAATTTTAAATGGATTACACCACTACATTAACGCACAAGTGGCTCCTTTACAGATCGACTAACACATGGGGATAAAGGAAGCCCTATTTGTACAGGGAGTTTGGGATTAGGATTCAGTTTATCTTGGGATAAAGCAATCCGTTTTCCAGTCAATCGCTTTTGTATCTGTAATTGCAGTGCAGCAACTTTCATAACTGGCCTGGGTGGGGCAGCTCAGCTTTGTTCTTCAAAGCTGCCAAGCAACTTTCTGTCAACAGTACTCCCTTAAAGCGCAATTCCACCGTGCTATTTAATTGACATTCTGATTCTAGTCCCTCATTGCTAAACTTAATAATTCATATGCAAAAACGCAGTTGCTGGCCTTTCCTGGAGGCTTTCCCTGCTTTCCAAATTTATTTTAAGACTGGGTTTTTTGTGTATTTTGCTCCACAGAAAGCTGTCTCCCTCTGCCACCTGCATTAGGCCCAGTTCAATTATTTGAAATTTGCATTTTAAAATTACATGTAACCCAGTGTCAAGACAGGTCAGGCAAATCTGAAACCAGAGTGGCTGTCATAGGAACCACAGAGCAAATGTTGTGTGTATTTGACCATCAAGAAGGTTCAAATTTTAATTGATTCTGCAGGGATTTTTCTTTTCAATTCTCCTTCCTTTTGTTTTTATTATTATAAGCATTTATATAACACCAGCAATGTACCTGGCGCTTTACATAGAATAAGAGAGATACGGTCCCTGCCCGGGGGCTTACAATCTAAAGACAGGGAGAGAGGAGACAGGGAAGTGGGAACAGAGGGAGAGACAAGGGATGCGACATTCATGAGGATGCGAAAGCTCAGGTACACGTTCTTGGCTTGGTTACAGAGAATTGGGAGTTTGCAGATAACAGCTGGGGGATAATCCTGGGGGGGAATGGTTAGCAGGAGTTAGGAAGGGCGGAGCGGAAGAGGTGGGTTTTGAGGAGGGACTTGAAGGCGTGGAGGGAGGGGGCAAGGCGGATGAGGGCAGGGAGGGAGTTCAGGGGTGCGGGGTAGCGAGGGAGAAGGGACGAAGGTGGTTCGGGGAGCAGGGAAGGCGTGGGAGGGTGAGGGAGGGGATAGGAGGAGCGGAGGGTTCAAGCAGGGATTCGGAGGGAGATCAAGGCACAGAGGTTGGGGGGGAGTGAGGTTGTGAAGGGCTTTGTAGGTGAATACAAGGAGCTTGTGCAGAATGCGCTCAGGAAGAGGGAGTCAGTGGAGAGAGGAGAGGCTGCACGTGGTCAGAGCGACGGGCTAGGTGGCTGATCCTGGCAGCAGAATTTTGAACAGATAGGGAAGAAAGGTGAGAGCGGGGAAGGCCAGGAAGGAGGTTACAATAGTCGAGGCGTGTGATGACTAGGGCGTGGATGAGAGTTTTGGCAGAGGAGACAGACAGAAAAGGGCGGATCTTGGCATGTTGTGGAGGGAGAAGCGGCAGGATTTGGCAATGGAGTCAATGTAGGGTTTGAAGGTGAGGTGCAAGTCGAAGATGAAGCCCAAGCTGCGGGCCTGGGGGACAGGGGGAATGGAGACCCCGTCAATGATAATTGACAGGGAAGAGGGAGAGGAAGGATTGGGAGGGAAAATCAGGAGTTCAGTTTTCGACATGTTCAGTTTGAGTTGGCGTTGAGACATCCAGGCAGAGATATCAGAGAGAGAGTTGGTGAGACGAGATTGAACAGAGGGGGAGAGGGAAGAAGTGGAGAGAGAGAGTTGAATGTCGTCAGCATATAGGTGATATTGGAAGCCGTGGGAGGCAATGGGTTTGCCATGGGACTGAAGCAACAATTCAATGATGGTTCACCAATGTTCATTCTGGAGGAAAGACTATCTTCCGAAGGTAGAAATTAAGACTCCTGGACTGGCAGAGAGAAGAAACAGCGAATGTGTAGAAAGGCTGGAAGCAATATGCTCCAACAAGAACCTCCAACACCCCAAAATTGGTGTGTCTGCAATTTGTGGGGGTGATTTAACAAAAACAAAAAAAATAGAAGTTGGTAATATCACTATACAATCTTGCAGATTGGAACCGTATTAAAATCATCTCTAAGAAAATTGGGATTTGAAGAAGGTAGCAGCACGGGCTCTCTGTGGGTGCAGTGCTCCCAAAATTATATTATTAATTATTATTATTTATATAGTGAGAGCAATGTACCTGACACTGTACAATCAGTAGGTTGAGACAGGTCCCTATGGCCATAGTTTCACTGCAACCAGAAAACGAAGGGTCAACAAGGAGAAACCATGTAAAGTTTGGCTGTAACGTACACTGAGGTCAAAATGGTAAAAAGTAGGGATGGGAATTTTGGATTCGGATAGAACAGAATCAACCCGAAAATGGCCAATATAGATTAATCCAAAATTTTGGATCTTTTTCCGTTTCAGGCGATTTGGATCTTTTACATTTATTTTTTTATTCGGAACTTTAATATTGTGGTTTGTTCCCATTGCCTTCAATGGGGGAAGATGCACGCAAAAAATCCTACACTGAAAAAAACCTGAATCCGAATCAAGATCCCAAATTACTAAAGAACCAAAATTGAAAAATCCAAATCTTCAAATTTCCCCTTGAGTCCCACCCCTAGTAAAAAGCTTTGGACAGATAAAGGAGTTGGCATCCCCCGAGCCACACAACATTCAGCTCAAGGGAAGTAATACTTCCAGAGGATTTGCAGTTCGCCTCTGTAGAGGCCAGCTTGTCCCAATGTTGAGTGACGTGAAGGTGAAAAGGCGTGCAACAGACTGAGTTGGGCCAGAAAGCCTACCGCTAAGAGCAGCAAATGCAACCGTAACTATAGTGGAGAGGATGCTAATTGCTCCTCCCCTGAGCAGCTACAAGGTTCTGACGTTGTTGTTTTCCTTAGCTGGTGGGTGGATGCAGGTCCCCACCTGACAGGGAGAGCACACTGACAGAACACACTTGGCTAACATTACTTCACGGCAATAATGGCAGCTGCTTAAGCTGAGCATTTCCAATGTAAGAAATGCAAACAACTCAACTTCTTTTCCAAGCAAGGCTCTTGTCCCACCTGCTCTTCAAAACAGGCCATTTTGCACCAAGCTAAAAGGGGCGATTTTACACTCTTCATTTTCCCATTTCAGGAACCACACCTCCTGTTAAAACAGCAGATCCCTGGCTTGTTGGTAGTTTCACAGAAGCAGCTAGGAAGTGGGAGACAATGGCATGACAAGTCTCTGCCTTTTCCGTGGAGATTTTGCAATACTCTGTCTCAAACCGAGACTCAAGGAGAGGGAGATATAGACTGCGATCCAACCACCCCTTATTCCAGAGTAGTCCCCCATTGGAACCCATCGACTGCTCTGGAATAAGGGGCTAATGGATGATAGCCAAGGGGTAAATATTTAGTGTTTCTGGGCGAAAGCAACCTATGCAATAGCCATTCACAAGTGGATATTCGCCTGGCTGTTTATTAGGTGTGAGAGTTCCCTACAGCTAACAACCCACAGTGCGCGTCATGTTGCCACGCAATTTGTTGGGGTGACAGGGTGGTTGGTGGCAGCTCTAAATGGAGTGCCGGCTCAGTGGTGGTAGGAGAGAAGACGACTCTGCCACGGTACTCCCGCTAGCTCCACCAGGCACTACCATGCCATGCGGGGGAGCCCTATCGGCCATAGTGCCCTCAGCCGCTGCCATTACTTCTTCACCAAAATCTGAAAGCACGCATGGCAGGATTGATCGAACTGTCCTCATTTGTTAGATATGGAACTTGTGGATAACACACATGATCACAATTCACAACCATGGTGGTCATCCCGTTTGTTTCATCCCAAGTCCCACTGACTAAGCACCTAAATCATTTACGTGAAAAATTCACCTTCTGCCTACTATTTTTTTATTTTTGGCCATAACGACGAGGTATTTCTCCCACCCCATTTGCCCAAGTTATCAATGAAGTTCGTTCCTTCGAGAGAGAGGTGCTGCAATAGTCTGATGTTCTTACAACTTTGAATGATTCCTTACAATCTTTTGCTCCCAAATGGACACAATTCCTTGAATGTTTTTATCTCTGTATTTCTTTTCTTCCCTTGTTGGGCACTACTCAAAAAGCTTGTGCTCCTCACCTCTGGCAAAGTAGAAATGTTGTTGTTCTCTAGATTCAGATCATTAAGCTCGCTGCAGTTGGCTAGAGATCGAGGGATTGCTGACAGCCGGTTGTACCTCAGGCCAAGACGGTTTATACTGTAGAGATTTCCTACAAGAAAAACCCCAAAACACAAAAGATCTGTTTATTAGTGCATGCTTCGTTTAGTGGTTTTGACAAGACTGAGTGTAGAGTTTTGCGCCATTTCTTTTTCCCCCCACTGACCTGCTATGTGAACTTGGACCAGCAATAGCTTCTGTGCCGTACCAGAAGTACACAGTCATGGGATAGAACCACAGAACAGGAGAGGTGGAAGGGACTTTGTGGATCATCTTGTCTAACCCCCTAGCCTATTGAAAATCATCACATGAAAATCTCTAGGTTTCTTTTGAAAACCTCCAGGGAAGAACATTCCAAAACTTCCACAGGTGGCTCCGTCCAACATTAAACTGTTCTAACAGTTAGGATAGTTCCCCTAATATTTAACCCAAGCCTCCCTTAATCTTAACTTCTCCCTTTGTTCCCCTCTTTCTAGTCTTCCCTCCCTTGTCCACCGCCCCCGTGGCAAGGAACCTGTCTCTAATTAATCATCATTAATCCACTGCCATTAGTTCATGCCAAGACCTTTCAGAACTAGGTTGGGCAAATGTACCCATAAGAACCCATCCTACATCATTGAGAAGAGGAACTGGATGATCTATGAGCCAGTGTGGTGTAGTGGACAAGGGGCTGGACTTGGAACTGGGAATCCAGGGTTCAAATCCCGTCCTAGCCATGAACTCAATGGGTAGCCTTGGGCAAGTCACAAACTCTCGGCCTTGGTTCCCCATCTGTAAAATGAGAACATGTGTGTCTGTCTTTCCCTGTATTACCCTCACCTTTGCCCATCTTAGATTTTAAGGCCACTGGGCAGAGACCTGTCCCTAAAACTCTGAGACTGTAAAGCACCGTGTACACCTAGTAGTGCTATAGAAATTATAAGTAGTAGTAATCTAATATGTCTTTCCAATCTGAAAGCTCTATGATTCAACATAGTTTCTGGAGAGATTCTTTAGAGTTTTTCTTTTTTCTTAAGCAGCCTTGGAGACACTAAAGAAAGTGGAACCATCTGTGTCTCAGACCTTCTGGCTGAGTCTCAGCAAACTGAAAGACACTGACAACTGATTACTGTGAAATTCAGGGGACTCGTCTTCACTTGCTGTCGAGAAAAGATAAAACTTGGGCGATAGAAGGAACAGGAGCTGGTGAGCAGGTGGCGGACACAAATCTGGTGCAGTCTAATGGATAAGGTGTAAGAACAGGGTTCAAAAATCCCATCTGAGCCACAGATTCACTGGGTGGCCTTGGGCAAGCCTTTCTCTCTCAGTCGCAGCTCCCCATCAATAAAATGGCAATAATGGTTTATTTATTTTGATTTTTATCACGCCCTATCCCCCTAAGACTCAAGGAATAATGACCTATCTCACGGGGTGGGGTGAGGGGAGAGGATTCAGAGAAGGAACGTACAACACATTGCGCACAGCAAGTACTATAAACAACAATAAATAACTTGCAATAGTTTGCATCCCACATTACTATTTACTAATGGGTACAGTAAACTCTCCCTGTTTCACAAAGACACCTACACTCTTTCTACGAATGATAACGCACCATGTTACAAACACTGGGCATTTTCAGACACACGTTAAAGTTCCGGATGTTTCAATCTTCTGGGTTTACAAGTCCACAAGTAAGTTCCGGATGCATTTTTCACACACACACTGCCCTGAGGCAGCCTAAAGTAGCCGCAACCACTTTCACACATTACTGGGGAGGTGGGGAAACTCCTTTGAACACAATCGCGGCTCTACTCTCATGGGAACGCTCTATTCCGCTTTTAGCCCACGAGAACACTCGCGCATGCAGCTGTTACAACGACAGGTGTTCTCGTGGGATAAAAGTAGAATAGCGCATTCCCACGTGTGCCAATTCCCATGAGAACAGAGCCCATCACGATTGCATCTTTACCATCCAGGGAAAAAAATATTGCATTATCAACAATTTGTTTTTACTATCTAAATTGAAGTAGAAATACCACCTCTTCAATCAGGGGTGGGGAATCTCAGGGTCCCTGGCCCGTGGCTAGTGGGGGGGCGGTTGTTTGTTTTTTAGGTGGCTGCTTTCCAATTCCTGGATCTGGCCCCTGGATGAAGTGCCTGCCTTGAATCACTGAAAGACTGAGCTCAAGGCAAGGCAGCGGAGGTGAGTGCGTGCACACAAGGATCGGAGACAAATTTATGCTCTGCTCCCTCTTCCTGAGTGCACCCCTTAAGCACCCAAACTCTACGTGGCCCTTAGGACTTGTATTAATTTTCAGAGTGGCACTTGAAAGGGAAAAGGTTCCCCACCCTCGACTTAAAACATCTCCGAATCTCATCTTTGCTCTTTCCCCGGCTTTTCAAATGCTCTCTTCCTGGAGAGAGAGGCCTATTATTGGCAGCAGCTCTATAGGACAGACAACTCTCCTCAACTCACCAACTCAACATGCGGCCACACGGCCCCCCCCCCCCCCCCCCCCCCCCCCCCCCCCCCCCC
>QEPC01014531.1:236055-250869 GCA_003113815.1 Sphenodon punctatus
GCCTTATCATGCGGCGTTCCGCAGGGTTCTATTCTGTCTCCATTATTATTTAATGTTTATATGCAGCCCCTGGGGGAGGTCGTGAGGGGGTTCGGGGTGCGTTGTCACCAATATGCTGATGATACTCAGCTGTACCTCTCTTTTTCAACGGACCCAGACCCTGCTATCTCTGTGCTATCCCAGTGTTTGGAAGCCGTGGCGGAATGGATGTGGCAGAGCAGACTGAAGCTCAACACCGATAAGACGGAGCTGATGGTGGTGTGGAGAGCGAAGGAGGTGTAGGCCCCCCTTATTGGGGGGGTTCGCCCTCCTATAGCTCAACAGGTCCGGAGTCTGGGGGTGGTGCTGGACGCAGATCTCCGCCTAGAGTGGCAGGTGGAGGCAGTCGCAAAAGCTGCCTTTCGTCAGTTGTGTCTGGTGCGGAGGCTGCGTATGTTCGTCTCCGGCCTGGGCCTGGCCTCCCTCATCCATGCCTTCATCACCTCGAGGCTGGACTACTGCAACGCGCTCTACGTGGGGCTTCCCTTGTGCCTGGTTCGGAGGCTGCAGCTAGTGCAGAATGCAGCGGCCCGTCTCCTTTCGGGGACGGGTTGCCAGGAGCACATAACGCCGGTGCTCCAGGCTCTGCACTGGTTGCCGATAGCGTGCCAAGCCAGATCAAGGTGTTGGTATTGATTTACAAAGCCCTTCACTGTCTCGGCCCCTCATACCTCAGGGACCGCCTCGCCCTCCGCGCCCCGGAGCGGCTCCTTCGGTCTGCTGGGGGTGCCTTCTTGGAGGTCCCCCGTGTTAAGCGGGGGGCCACAATGGAGGGGGCATTCTCGGTGGCTGCGCTGCGCCTTTGGAACTCCCTACCGGAGGAAGCTCGCCTGGCCCCAAGCCTGTTGGTATTTTGGCGAAAATGTAAGACCTGGCTGTTCGCCCGGGCCTTTGGGGAGGGGGGTGGGAGTGGTTGATTTTTATCTTCCCTATCCTAAGTGGTTTTATATTCCAGCCTTGTTCTTAATATGTAATTTTTGATATGGTATTTTATGTGTTTTAGATTGTGTTATATTGTTGTGTTTTTTATGATTGGAAGCCGCTCCGAGCTGTGTTTCAGGAGGGGTGGGGTACAAATGCAATAAATAAATAAATAAATATAAAGAAAGGCTCAGTTAACGACCTCAGCACTTATCATATGAAAATCACCCAAGTAATAATAATAATAAAAAAAGCTTGACTAAAAATCTCTTATAAAGCAAAAGGGGATTCCACTAAAAGACACTGACAGAAAGAAAGGCAGGTCTGATAAGTTAAAGCTCGCTGGCTGATTTTAAAATAGTTATTTATGATTAGCAGATATGTTAGGTCAGGGTTTCATAACTTGCTCCATTCCACAAAGTCAGTGAACATTCAGCTGTGCTGAGACAGCAAACTTGGTGGAACTCAGCAATATTCAGATAAGGTAAGGAAGTCATCGTGTCAACCACTAGGGAAGGTAAAAGTGGTTCGAGGGAGGCGAAAGGACTAGTGAAAGATTCTAAAGTTTTAAAAAAACTTGTAGCTGAGGAATCAAGGAGTCTCAACGGAGACAGAACGTTTATTCCGAGGCCATATGCGATTCATCCTGTTCTTCTGTCTCCGCACTAACGCTCCTTTACTAAACACTTCTAACCACAAAGCAAGCTGTAATCTAAAAATCAAGCCAGAGCTTGCTTTCATGTTGAACCAAAACCATCATGACTAAGACATAAAACCAATGTTGCTAAACTGCTTTCTTTTATTGTTTGTAATACATATAAAACAAAGATCCCTCACTATCATTCCCTGGAGACTAGTTTCCCAACCCCCTTTTCTCCAAATATCTGACTCTGGCTTCCTAAGACCTTTATTTTAGTTGGTATAAACACAGGGATTTAACCCCTCTCACAAATTTTCAGATATGACTGTGGTTGATCTCAATCAGCAATGTTTTCCACAGCTGTAGAAACATAATCAGGTTAGAATCAGAGACAACATAGCACCACAGTATTTTGTATTAGTCAGCATCTGTCTCTGGTGGTTACTGGAGCTACAAAATATTTGTGACCTATATAGATAAGAGAAGTGAAGGTATATTATATACTTGGGGAAGAACATGAATATTTTTAAAAGGCTACAAAGAAGGTCATGCAGTCATAAAACAATGCCACTGGGGAATTTTTTCTTCTTCTTAAATTAAATATAAATATGATCTCCGTCCAGGTTGGGAGACAATTTTCTGGAAGAAATGGACTAACAAGCACAACTCTCAGAAAAAAATATGTCTCAGCTTGCAAGAGGCCCAGCCTGCTTTAACTGTCATCTACCCTTTGACTGATTCTTAAACCAACTGTCCCCCCCTCTCTGCTGTTATTATTATTATTATTATAATTATTATAAACATTTATATAGCGCCAGTTGTGTGACCTGGTGCTGTACAGAACATAGAACTAGACGCGGTCCCTGCCTGTGGCTTACAATCTAAAAGACAAGGAGGGGGAGACAGGGAGAGGGGACAGTGGGAGAGACAAGGGAGAAGACAAACAAACATTCAAGCGGATGCGAAGTCTCAGGTGCGTGTGCTTGGCTTGGTTACAAAGAGGTTGGTAGCAGCAGTCAGCAGAGGAGGGCAGACAGTAAGAGTATGGGGAAAGACTAGCAGGCATTGGGAAAGGCAGCAAGGAAAAGGTGGGTCTTGAGGAGGGATTTGAAGGAGCGGAGGGAGGAGGCAAAGCAGATGTGAAAAGGGAGGGAGTTCCAGGCATGGGGGGCAGCGAGGGAGAAGGGTCGAAGGCGGTTAGGCGAGCAGGAGAAACGAGGGAGAGTGAGGGAGGGGACAACGGAAGAGCGGAGAGCGCGTGCAGGAGTGCGTAGGGAAATTAGGTCCGAGAGGTAAGGGGGAGCTTGGTCGTGGAGCGATTTGAACATGAATACCAGGAGTTTAAACAGGATACATTCAGGAAGGGGGAGCCAGTGAAGGGAGAGGAGGAGAGGCTGCACATGGTTGAAGCGATGGGCAGAGTGAATGACCTTGGCGGCGGAGTTTTGGATTACGATAAGGGGGGACAGGTGAGAGCGAGGGAGGCCAGCAAGTAGGAAGTTGCAGTAGTCGAGGTAAGAGATAACCATGGCATGGACAAGGATTTTGGCTGAGGAGATAGAGAGAAAGGGACGGATGCGGGCAATGTTGTGGAGAGCGTATTGGCACGATTTGGCCACAGAATCAATGTAAGGTTTAAAAGAGAGGTGCGTGTCAAAGATGAAGCCCAGGCTGCGGGCTTGGAGAACGGGATGGATGGTGACCCCATCAATGGAGATGGTCAGGTTAGAGGGAGAGAAAAGGGAGGGAGGAAAAATGAGGAGTTCGGTCTTGGCCATGTTTAGCTTGACATCCAGGCAGAGATATCAGAGAGGCAACTCCTTTCCTTCCGTCTTCAAGCACATCCCTGTCTTCCGTAGCCTTAAAAAACCCCAGCCACTCAACCCTTTTAACTATCACCCAATCTCATTCCTCCTCTGCATTTCCAAGCTTCTTGAGCATATTGTCAACACCCACTGCCTTGACTTTCTCCAATTCTTCCCTCAATCCTCTTCCATATGCCTCCTGTCATCTCCACTCTATGGAGGCCGCTCTCACCAAAATCACCAATGGCCTCTTCATAGCCAAGACTAAGGGCCTCTATTCCATCCTTATCCTACTTGACCTCTCTGCTGCCTTTGACACTATCTACCACTCTCGACTCCCTCCGTTTCCAGAGCTCAGCTCTCAACTGCCTCTCTTCCCTATCTCCCTAAAAGCTGCAATGTCTCTCCAGCTGGTACCTCCTCCAACTTGCTTTCCCCCTCAGTCTCAGGTCCCCAGTGCTCTGTCTTGATCTCTCTTCTTCCCTTACACTCTCTCCCTCATCCTACTCATCAATTCTCATGGCTTCCAGTTCCACCACCTGTATACCAATGACCCCTATTCTCTCCCCCTCCTCCTCAGGTCTTGCATCACAGTTTCTCTGATGTCTGACCTTGGATGTCTCACTGGCAACTGACGCTTAACATGTCCAAGACTAGGTTCCTCTTCCCTCCCTGTTCCACCTCTATCTCCATCCAGTCTATCCCTCCAGACACGTTAACTGGGTTTCATCTTTGATCACTCCCTTGCCTTTCTTTGCACCTTGGATTCACTCTATCTAAGACTAGACCTGTCATTTCTCCCTACATAACATTGCTAAATCTAGCCAGATATTGTTATTGCTCCCTCTCCCAAAACCCCTAATCCATGCTCTATTAATCTTTTGCCTGGTCTGCTGCAACCTTCTTCTTACTGGCTTTCCCTACCCTCACCTTGACCCTCTTGCTTCTGCTCAACACGATTCTGGTCATCCACCTCGCCTGTTGCTTTGATCATGCTCAATCCCTCCACTGGCTCTCTTTCCCCCTGTACATCTGACACAAACTCCTTTCCTTAACCTTCACTGTGGCCTTACTCCTCTCTCTTTCTGCCCTCATTTCCTGCTACATTCCCACCTCTTCTGCCATCACCCTCACGCCCACAGCTCCCTAAATCGTCTTTAGCCCTTCTCCCACACCACCACCTATACCAGAAATTTCTACCCTGAAACACACATGGTTCCTTCCCTTCCAACCCTTCCTAAAAACGTACCACTTCTGTCAGGCTTTCCCTAGCTCCTCTTCAGGGATGAACGAGAAACAAAAATATTCCTCATGAGGAAACTAGCAATTACGAGGAGTGCGACCAGGATCTCAGTCCCGGAGCAAGTTCTCGGGGTCTGGGTGCGTGTGCGTGCGTGGAATCATTGCGCATGTGTAAAATGACCACCGTCCTCAACCAAAATGCTAGCAATAACATTAGCAACATTTTCGTTAAGGGCAATGGCCATTTTGTGCATGCACAAAACAGTCCGGTGGCCATTTTGTTCATGTACAAGGATTATCTATTATTAATTATTATTATTATTATTATTATCATCATCATCTTGCCTGAGAACTCATTCCTGATGAGAAAAAAGTCATTGTGCACATACAAAATGGCCACCGGACTGTTTTGTATGTTCACGAAATGGCCGCTGCCCTTAACCAAAATGGCGATTAAGTTATTGACGTTTTGATTAAGGGCATCAGTCATTTTTCCACATGTGCAGAACATCCCGGTGGCTATTTTGCACATGTGCAATGATTTCCCCACCCCCCAAGAACTCAATGAAAAGGTCCAGGTTCTCCGTTTGTTTAATATGAACAGGAACTTCTCAACTTCAAGAATGTATCCCTGTCTGTCTCTCAGTTCCTTTTGTATATTGTTTACAATGGCCAGTGGCTAAGTAATAAAAGTTTGACTGTCTCTCAGTTCCCTTCTCCCTTATAGAATTTAAGCCTCCCCCTGGCAGGGACCTTTCTCCAATTCATGATTGTTCAGTGCCAGGCACACTGGTAGAAGAATAACCATCATAACAACAACAACAACAACAAGACAAAGCTAAGAATCTGTAGAAGCTAGATGCTGGATACTTTTTTCAGTCATTTCAAACTTTCTTGAACAATGAAGAATCTCTTATTTTCTAGTGCTCTGTTCTCTGGTTTTCATTGTTTCAACCAACAGGGGGTAATTTCAGATGTGACGCCAACAGGGTCAACCACACTGGATCACAATGGTGGTGGCTGTGATGGGCGGCACATCTGTTTGAGCCACACCAGATGTTCACCACAGTGAATTCCCGACGGGGTTCAAAATTAACCATGGTTCTGGGGTTGAGGCCGGCCTCACCTCCAGAACTGTGGTTAGCTGAACCACGATCAGGAAAGGGGCAAAAATAACGTGTGTTACCTTGCCCCGTTCCTGAGCATGGTCCGGACCACAGTACGGGATCGGGCACAGCAGCCGCATGGGCTGCTGCGCCTGCCCGTCTCCCTGAGGGCGGGTGGATGTGGGAGCGCGGGGCCGTGCGGCCGCACATCACACCACACGGCCCCATCCCCTCCGAGATTCCCGTGTGATGAAGCCGGGACGTCTAAAGGATGGCCGGCTTCATCACTGATGGATCCTGGTCCGGGTTTCAGCGTGTTCGATCTGGAGGCCCAGCACATCTGAAATTACCCAGGATTTCATTCTCAGCTGTAGAGAATTCTTCCACAGTGCCTTGATCTCACTGCCCAAGGTTTTCCTACTATTCTTCCTAATTCTGGTCACAGAGTTCCCAAACCAGAAAAGCCTTTCAGTCACGTGAACGCGGACTGTTTGCATGTGTAATGTTAAAGCCATGTGTACGGTAAATGCTTGGTTAGCCCACAACCTCCATTTCATTCCATACTGCTACATCCACCCATAACTCCTGCCATTTCTTAGGTGTTTATAACCTTTGGGTATTTATATAGTAATGCACCCCACCAATCTTGTTACACATATTTGCTACTTTTATAATCTTAGGCCACTTTTGCATGTTACCGGCCACTTTCACATGACAAGTTTCTGGAAGATAGGTCCATTAGCAGCTATTAGCCAGACAGGATCAGAGGAACATGACGGGAGCTGGGGGAAAACAACAGGGAATGGATCCCCCATTGTGACCTGTTGGGTGCTTCTCCCAAGCCACTATGATTGGTCACTGTCGGAGGCAGGATGCTGGGCTAGATGGACCATTGGTCTGACCCAGTCTGGCACTTCTTATGTTCTTACCGGAGAGGCAGGGAAAATTCCTCGAATGGAATTGCGACTCTAGTCCCATGGGAATTAGCACACGTGAGACTGCGTTATTCCGCTTGCATCCCACGAAAACACCCATCATTGTTGAACACCCATCAAAGCTACATTGGAGGACCTGGTCATGCGCAAGTCTTCTCGCGGGATAAAAGCAGAATAGCACATTCCCACGTGCGCTAATTCCCGTGAATAGAGAGATGTGATTTCATTCATGGAAATTTTCCTGCCTCCCCATTAACGTGTGAAAGTGGCCTTAGACAAAAGAGTCCCTGCATCTCTTTTGTCATTTGTTGCAATTGGTCAAACACCGTCCAATTCGAAACTACATCTGCAGCACTTAGAATACTCACTTACTTAAATATTTATTGTAACAGCCATTGGCCAACACAATATTACACATTAAACGTACATAGACAACACCAGATACAAAATAACCAATTCACAACAAACAGGAAAAGTACTGTGGCCTTCCTAAGCTTGAAGGCAGAAGCACAAAACTTCGCCACAATCAAACTTATCTCTGGGTCCACATCACACAGGAGTTTCACCAAAACCTCCCTTTGCGAACAAGGGCCTAAATTAACAATCAATGGATCCAACAAATTCAAACGAAGATTAGAGTTGACAATCAAATATCATATGCATCAGAGATTCCACCACTTTCTGCACACAAAAGTGGCAAAACCTTATGGGGGATCTTAGCATCCCTCCCCTCCAGCACAGCTGAGAGCATCACCTCCAGACTTGCTTATGTAAAGGCCATCCTATGACTCCATACCAGCAATGATGAAAAACAGAAAGCCCCACTTGCGGTCAAAGGAAATGAATCATACAGGTAAGCAACATTTTGAGAGGAAATAGCGTCAGGTAGCAGCTGTCCTTCCTAATCTTTAATACAGCTTATAGTAAGACCCCATGCTCTTGAAAAATCCATGGATAAAAATATATATTTTTGAAAAGCCGAAAGAGTGTAATATCTGTTCTACACCTCTTTCCCAAATATCACCTGCTGATAGAGGGAGCACAGGTTGTGACAAATTCTCACTTGCACAAAGATTAAGGCAAAGTCAAAACTTCAAAATTGCATGCTTTGATAGAGATGCAACCAGGCAAACACCTGTTTCAGCTCTTAATAATGCTTCAGGGGTATCCCTGGGGATATGCGATATAGCTCTTTAAAACTTCTTTTGCTGACTGTCATGGGATTGCGGGCTCACTACCCCACTCTAGGCTATCATGACTCAGTTTCCCTGACTTGCAGCTCTCACTGGATCAACTATCTCACTAGAACTGATTCAGCCTGCAACGGGGGAACCTTCTTGTCACCTTTTCAGCCAAGAGTTTCCCTGCACAGACTCTTTCTCTCTAGGTTCGCTTATGTCTGTAAACACAGAATTAACCCCAAATTGTGTCCCGCCAATGTTAGGATTAGCAATTCCACTGGACCATACGGCATTCAGTTAAACGTAGTTTAATGAATAAATTATGAATAAACATGCAGTACAAGATTATACTCAAGAGTGCAGAAATCAAAATAACATAACCAATAACACATTCCTATCTGTACTTGGATTCTCCCTACTTAGGCTTACTCTAATCAAAGTCCAAGGGTATTTCAGTTCATGTCACAGTCAGCGATGGAAAGGTTGGCCGGGTACCAGTCTTAGAGTTTCCAAGATCCAAGTTTCTCTGGTGCAGCCCTTTTCTGGCTGATAAGATGTAATGATGAAAATGAAGCTCTGATGCAGATGAAGCTGAACTCTTCTTTGTCTTGTCTTCCCCCTTAAGTACTATTCCAGGGTCCTTTGTTTGATTTTCCCACCAGGTGACTGTGTGCTTTCAGTCACGTCCACCAGGAAGAAATCCATTTGCAACTCAATGGCCTAGTGTCTGCAGAGGTGTTAGGCTTTTTTGGATTACACAATCGCTCAGGGTCATGAACTTAGCAGTTCTCCATTGCATGAAGCGAGTTTCCATTTCTCAGCTTTCACATTACATACGTTTAACCTTTACATATTTGTTAGACCTGTAGTCTACATGTAGCCCAGTATCTCCTTATCACACTGACTTTCCGGGTTATTCACTAAAGATGGGCCCAAATCAGCACTCCATACAAGAACTGAGGGAAAACCTTGGCCTTATAGACCTGGAGGACTCAAGAAATCATTCCACCTCCTTTTGAATAATAAAAGGCTAAAATACTCTGACAGAGAGCAGTTGCTTGCATGCAGGCTACTTCAAAATGTTTCTACCAAGATGCTGAATGGACAACAAGGACCCCAAAGTATTTGAAACTATCAACCTGCTCAATTAACTGTGGATCTATAAAACAATGATGCGAAATTGAAACCTTACCAACTACTAAAACTTTGGTTTTGGCATAATTAATTTCCAGACATTCCGTTCTGCAAAAGACACAAAATTCCTGCATTAAACACCTCAGTCCTACCACCGATTGAGAAACTAACATTTTGTCATCTGCATTAAGGAGAGTTGACAGGGACAAATCTAAAATCCTTTAGAGCATCAATTACCCCATCTTTATAAAAAATGAAAAGAGAAGGGGCCAACAGACATCCTTGCCTCACGTCTCTTTCAGTGAGAAATGGAGTGGACAACCCCTTAACTACCAACTTGCACCTGTAGAGATGTCCCCCCGATGCAAGGAGACTATCAAAAACTGAAGTCTGCAATCTATGTTGGTCATTGCCAGTTTGTGCCACAATCACTCCCGGTTAATGGAATCAAAGGCCATTCTTAAGTCCACAAAACATAAGTAAAGGGAAGATTTGGACTTAAGACGCACATGTTTAGTGCTAAGTTGATTTAAAACAAACACATGGTCCATCGTTGACATCCCCTTCCAGAAGCCTGTTTGTTCTCTATGAATAATGCCCTCAGAATCCATACGTTCTTGCAGTCTTAACAAGAGATATTTTGAGTAAAGCTTTCCAATAATACTCAACAACCTAATGGGCCAATAGTTAGATGGGCTATTATGATCACCTCTCTTATAAATCGGGGCAGCTATACTTTTAAGCCATCCATCGGAATTTCCCAGATTCATTTATTGAACTAAATATGGCTGCCAAGATTTCCACCCACCATGAGACCTTCGCCTTTAACAATTCAGCAGGCACGAAGTCCCCTCTGGGGGCTTTGTTAATCTTTAGTTGCTGAATTAATTCCGCGACTTCTTCCGAAGTCACAGGTAGCCAACTTGGAAATTTATTGATCAACTGCAAATCCAAAACCATATCACCAGGCGAAGAAACTGCACACAGTCCCGTAAAATAATTCTCCCACTGCCCTGCTGAAGTATTTGCTGAACAAAGAACTTTAACAAGAGATCGAGATTGATTACCAATCTCCAAAATACCGGGTTCTTGTCTCTGGCAGAAACCTCGAGGGCCTCCCAGAAGCGCTTGTAATATGCCCATTTTTTAGATTTTAATAAATCTTCTAAGATTTTCTAGCCAGGATAAAAGCATCAAAATCTCCCTCTCTATTAACATTTTTAACTTGACGTATTAATCACTTTAGATTTCTCTTAGCCAACTGACAATCCTGGACTTAGAATACTAGCACCTTTGCATTGAAAACTTACACATTTTGAACATTTGAGCAAGCTTTTCTAAAAACCGTATCCTTCTGTAGCTGCCCCTAATTTTACATGAACAATGTAATGAAATTAAGACAAGTTTGTTTGGCAACAATGCGGCTAGTGTTTATAAGAGGGTTATTTAGGGTCAGGGAGACAAGTTTCACAATCTGATAAACGTCTGGATACAAAGGGGTCTCTGGGTTTTTAAAAGAGAAATCAACTGGAAAAGAGGAAACTTGGGTTCTGCAGATTTCATCAGAGAAATTTCTTCAGGTAAAAAGCCCACAGTATTAATAGCCTTAAGAGGCTCCAAAACTGAGTTGGGATCCCCAAATGGACTCACAATCCTGAATGTTTGATATACTTTGCATGGCTTTGTTGCTGCCTGGGGATCACAGGATTATATTTAATTCTTCAAGTGCCACAGACAAAACATTTGGAAACCACTGCCCTACAGCACACTTTTCTAATAGACTACGCACACTCTGCTACACAATTCCTTGCGGTTCTTTCCCTCCCCCCACCTTCTATACAAAATGTTCTTGAAATTCTCAGTGCATTAATATTAGATGGGACCAAGTGGTGCAGATTTGTTTCTTACTAGTCTAGCAACATGGATGAAAGAGTTTAAAACTGTGGTGGCCATGAATTCTAAATTAACAACATTTGTTTTATTCTCCCTTCTGTTGTAAACGGATCTAATTAAGCAGGGAAAAGGCCCTTCCCTGTTCAGTCTTGTATGATATTCAAGAACCTATTCATCTCAGTCATCCTACTCTCAACCCTAACCTTGATAAAACCCATATTTCACAGCATTGGAAGGTGCTAGTAGGGCTGGCACTTGGGAAGGACTTTTCATTTTAAGCTACTAAAAGTAGCTTAATACACCAATTAGTATTTGAAATAATAATTTCTCATGTCTTCTGTATTTTCCTTCATTTAAATACTTGTGAATACACTTTTCTTTTCAAGAGTGCATTACTCTTAATTTTAGCACTTATAGAAACAAAGTAGCACAGTGATCTCTTTTATTGCACCATCTCCAGTTGGTGAAGATATGCAAGATTTCAGACCTCACAGGGTCCTTCATAAGGCACTTAAGGCATTTTCATTCTCAAATTCTTTATAACCATCAACTAACTGCCCTTCATTTCACTATAGCGTAGCAAAGCAAACAATATTCTCATTACAGAAGTGGGAAACCAAAGCAGAGAGGTTCAATGACTTGTCCAACATCACTGAGATTCATGGTATCAGAAGTAGAGTCACTCCTCGAGTTCCTTTCCTCACACTTAGGATCATGCTCAGTGTCTCAAATTAAGAAAACTAGTTGAAATTTTGTAATGTGTGTATCACTTTAACTCACACTCAGGGTCTGCTTGTCCCCTGTAATTAAGCTAAGCTCGTGTACCTATAATTTCTCAACTTCATGAGTGTATCCCTGTCTTTCCCTATGCCCTCCTCTTCTTGTCTATCTTAAGACTGTAAGCACCATGGGGCAGGGAACGGTTTCTAATTAATGATTGCTCAGTGCCAGGCCCATTGTGGGAGTGATATAAACAAACAGCAGCAGCTAGCAAACATGTCTGGGATGGTATTCTGAGCCTTTTTCTATACAGAGTAGTTTTTTAATATATATATATAGTTCTACTGGTATAACAAAATGCTTATCTAATTTTAGATCTAAGAAGAGTGCTTGAAATAAAGATTTTCTTCCCCACTTCACCTCAGCCACCCCTTCACATACCTATAGTTTCTGGCAGGTCCAAGAGCTCATTGTGCTGTAGGTCGAGGTTGGTGATCTGCGTGCAATTTCCGATCTCCTTTGGAAGATGTTCCAGTT
This sequence comes from Sphenodon punctatus, assembly GCA_003113815.1. NCBI lineage: Eukaryota > Metazoa > Chordata > Lepidosauria > Sphenodontia > Sphenodontidae > Sphenodon > Sphenodon punctatus. The sequence goes on from QEPC01014531.1 coordinate 248,209, forward strand.
GATTGTGCGACACATCCAGCATTACGAGGTTACACAACTCACCTGCAAATGCACCAAAACAGACATAACATGAAAATTATTCTGGCCAGTAATGCCACTGAGGCCACTTTCAGACTTTCCCCGCTTGTGCATATTTTGGCTGCGGAGGGAATGCGCAAGTCAGGATATGAGTGGGGATCGGCCAGTCCGAAAGCCCCCTTGCGTGGCTTTGCCGGCATATACCCGCAGGGATGCAGAGCAAGAAATCCAGTTCTGAATCGCTGCGGGTGTTTGCCGGCAAAGCCGTGCGGGGGTGGAGGTTTCAGACCGGCCAATCCCCGCACATATCCTGGCTTGCGCATTCCCTCCCCACCCCCCGCAGCCAGTATATGCGCAGGGGGGGAGGGGGGTCTGGAAAGCGGCCTGTGTCATGAAGTTTAATATAATGGTGGGATATACGCAACTCTTTAACTAAAATATTATACATACATTAGAATTATAAAGGCAAAATATCACTGACATTAGAATCTCCGTCTAGTTGGTTTAAAACCTCAAAATCTTTGGAATGCACAAAAGGAACATACAAATGCGTGCGTTCTAAATCAATGATGCATACACCACCTAATCTTTGTTTGTTTTTCCCCAATTGGTTGGTCAAGTTTTGGAGTGACTATTCAGGCTTAATAGAAGTTGATTCCAGCATCTGAGAGGGAGAGGCAGAGAGACAGAATGTTGTGTTGGTCCAAACAAACGATGGAGACAAAGTAATTTGGATGAAATCTTTGATTGGATAGACTTTCCTCTATCCCTCCCCGTTGTGTTTGCTCTTACGCATCCATACTAGCCTGCAATTATGCTTTTTATTATTCAATTACTGGTTTATATTCTATCTTTCCCATTTCTTAGTGCCTGGACTGAAATTAGATCTGACTAAAAGACCAGGAGGCTCAGTTCAAAAGGGAGCATATAGGTTGCCAAAGCGTCTCACACATGTATATGGATTTTCTGACCCCCTTAGAGGGGGCTTCCTATCTGTCCAGTCCCAGAATGGGGCAAATTAGAGTGGCATTTACCGTGGCAAGGTTCAATGTCTTTCCCTCGGCCTTCACCGAAGGCAGATGGAGAGGAACTCCACGTAACGAAAGGGTTTGCCAATATTGCAGTCGTAAAGATTCTAGAATGGTCCCGGAGACTAATGAACATATATTACGAGATTGCCCAGCCTACTCCAATTGGAGATTATTATACATTGAACCCCTTATAACGACCGCAAGCCTGTATTTCCCCCAGCAGGTGGTGTTTCTCCTAAGGGATCAGGATCCTACAGTGACAGTTGGTGTTGCTAGGTTTCTTTCTTTAGTTCTGAAATCTAAGATGGCTCGATCAAATGATCAGGGCTTATGATGTATTAGATCAGTTGACCTTTAACCTTATGGGGTTCTTTAAAATTTAAATTGCAAATTCTAATTATGTTCTCGGTGGGGTTGGTCATTTTTTGTTGATTCATACATCATTGTCTTTTGTGTTTGTATATACGACTACATTTTACAACAGCCATTGGCGAAGTAAATAAATAAATAAACAAACAAACAAGATGATTGGTTTCCCTGATGTGTATTTAAAATGTCTGAAATGCTAATGGCTTTCCCCCCTAACAAGTTCCTCACAGTTGATTTTCTTTTATATGTGTAAGAGATGGAGTATTTACCCTCTGAAATACTCCATCTCTTACATCTCAATGAAAATTGGTAGAACTCAGTCTCCAAGTTCCGTAGAGAATTCTGAAGCTTTTCTCTGAAGCCATATTGCAGATTACAATATTTTATTTATTTGTTGCATTTTTACCCTGCACCCTCCTACTAACAGCAGCTTGGGGCGGCTAACAAATTCATAAAATAAATAATATAAAATACAATAAACATTTTAAAACAGCAATAAAACCCAAAATGGGTTTTACAACCACTGAATACAAAAGAAAACAAAAACAAAAAAACCCGTCTCTAACCCTCAGTCCCCCACCCTACTCATCTCCCTCGTCAAAAGTCTGGCAGAACAGCCAGGTCTTAACCAAACGTAGAAAGGAGAAGACGTCCAGGGCTACACGGGCCTCTGCCGGGAGGAAGTTCCACAGCCTCGGTGCAGCCACCAAGAATGCCCTCTCCATAGTCGCCCCACAGGATACCCAAGGGACTTCGAGAAAGGTGCCCCCGGTAGACCACGGGGACCGATCCAAAGCCCAGGGAGTGAGGCGGTCCCGCAAATAGGTAGGGTTCAGGCTGTATAGGGCTTTATAGGTAAGCACCAACATCCTGAATCGGACCTGGAAAACCATAGGCAGCCAGTGGAAAGTACGAAGCACTGGTGTAATGTGTTCATGGCGACCCATCCCCATGAGGAGGCAGGCCACTGCGTTCTGCACCAGCTGCAGCCTCCAAATTGTCCCCATGGGTAGCTCCACGTAGAGCGCATTACAATAGTCTAACCTTGAGGTGATGAAAGCATGGATGATAGTGGCCAGGTCAGAATCCGAGACGTACAGCCGAAGCCGCCATATCAGATGTAACTGGACCATATCAGATGTAACTGGACCTTGCAACATGGACCTGCCTGCTGTCATTCTCATCGTAACCAAGCCAAGTACGTGCACTTGAGACCTCGCATCTTCATGAATGTTAGACCCCT
>QEPC01014531.1:250969-277857 GCA_003113815.1 Sphenodon punctatus
AGGGACCGTGTCTATTTTATTACTTTGTAAAGTGCCAGGTACACTGCTGGCGCTATATAAATGTTTGTTAATAACAATAATAATAATAATAACTGGTGAAACGTGCTGCTCGCCACAGCCTCCACCTGGACATCCAGGCGGAGCTGGGAATCGAGGAGCACCTAACAAACAAGGTCCAAAAAATGAACAATATCCAACCCACTTAGAAATCAAATCACTAAAGTTGGAAAAACTCCAGAGACAGGCAGAGGTTTATCAAATTAACCTGAACAGCCTTTACTACTAGGGCAGTAAAACAGCTCTTCCAGGACATAACTGGTGCCTAGTACAAACTAGGTCATGTGTTTATCCCAAAAGTCCACAGGGAAAGAGATAATACACAATGAAAATACGCTGGCTGCAAAGCATCAATGCATCAGTTGGAGAAACATACAAGCATTGCAAGACGACCACATTATATCCCAAAGCAATTCACTTAAAAAGGAGATCCAAAGACAGCTAAACAAAATAATTTGTGCTGAACACAATTGTGTTTCTGACCCCCTTATTATGGGTCGTTGTCAACAGCACACTGGGTGGCAGCAGAGCTTGGGGTTAATCTTCTGTAACCATCTGATTTGCAATTGAATTATCAAATGCCTAGAGGGGGCAAGTGAGATAAGTAAATAGGACTATACTTATAGGGGGTCAGAAACACAATTGTGTTGAGCACAAATTATTTTGTTTAGCTGTCTTTGGATCTCCTTTTTAAGTGAATTGCTTTGGGATATAACGTATTTTCATTATGTATTCTCTCTTTCCCTATGGACTTTTGGGATAAACACATGGCCTAGTTTGTACTAGGCACCAGTTATGTCCTGGAAGAGCTGTTTTACTGCCCTAGTAAGTAAAGGCTGTTCAGGTTAATTTTATAAACCTCTACCTGTCTCTGGAGTTTTTCCAACTTTGGTGATTTGAATCGAGGAGCACCCCCAGACTACAAACCTGAGGGACTAGCGGAGGGCATACCCCATCGATGATGGGGGACACCAACCCCACCGCCCTTCCCACCAGCATCACCTCTATCTTGTCGGGATTCAGCTTCAGGCGGTTCACCCTCATCCAGTCCCCCACAGCCACCAGAAGCACCAAGACTGCCGGGTCTGGGTCTCATGAAAAAGAGAGGTAGAGTTGGGTGTCATCATATTGTCCAGCATATCAAGTCAGCATACTGATGACACTGAACATCAACCCCTCTCACGACCTCACCCAACAGCTGCATATACGCATTGAACAGGAGAGTGGACAGAAGAGAACCCTGCAGGACTCAACACGAGAGGTCATGGGGGGATGAAGAACAATCCCCCAGTACCAGCCGCTGAGTTCTTCCGGCCAGGAAAGAGCAGAACCATTCTAGAACAGTCTCACCCACCCGGGCTCGGTCCTGCAGGCGAGTGACGCACATCTCATGCTCAACAGTATCAAATGCAGCAACAGATCTAACAAGATCAACAGGGTCAATTGACCCCGATCCACTTCACATTGGCGATTACCGACCAAGGCCACAAGTGCAGTCTCAGTGCCATAACCTGGATGAAAGCTGAACTGCGAGGGATCTAGAAAACCAATGTGGTCCAGATGCTCCTTTGGCTGCTGAGCCACCACCCACTCAATAACCTTCCCTAAATGTAATAAAATAAAATAAATAAATAAAAAGGGAAGGTTACAGACTGGCCAATAACTAGCGAGGGAGTCACTGTCAAGCGATGGTTTCTTGAGCAGAGGACACCACTGCCTCTTTGAGACAGCCCAGTACTCTGCCCTCCCGAAGGGAGGCACTGACCACAATCCATCAGAAACAGCCCCAACGTCTCCCGGTTGGCCTTAACCAGCCAGGACAGGCATGGGTCTAGTTCACAAGAAGTGGCTCTGACTGCCCCAAGAACAAACTCCGCATCAACGGACGACACCCACTGAAACTGATCCCACAAAACTGGAGAAGGCGGGACTTCCATAACCTCTGGTTCTTCTAATGTATTAACTGCGGTGTTTAAGTTGTGGTGAATCCAAGCAATTCTATCTGCAAAGTAATCCACAAACATGTCACAGCGGGCAGTGGAAGGTTGCAGTTCCAGGCGGAGGGAGTCTGGACTGACCAGCCTCCTCACTGCATAGAAAAGCTCCACTGGATGAGACTTCGCGGATGTGAGCCGCCTCGAGTTGCCTTGGCAAGAGAGCGTGGGATACAAATAAAAAGTGAAATGAAATGAAATGCTATGAGGGCAGCAAAAAACCCCTTTACTGCTCGCACAGCAACAGCATAGGCTTTTAAACGAGCTCTATGCTGCAATCTGTCAGCTTCAGCATGCGAATGGCGCCACCGTCGCTCCAACTGCCGACCTTCCGGCTTTAGCCGACGCAGGTCCTCAGTAAACCAAGGAAGCCTGCGGTGCCGATGCTGAGGGAGCGGACGCCTAGCAGCTGTTCAGTTGATGGCCTCAATCATCAAGGTGTTCCAGAGAGCAATGAGGTCATCGAGCAAACGATTGTGAAGACCGTTTCATTTAAGGCAATAACTTGCAAGAAAAAATACAAAAAGATTTGGTAATGTCAAGTGTCTGTTGATGATTCACAACTGTTATTCTGGCTCTGAACCTTCACACCTCCTTGCAGACACCTCCCCAGTTCACTACATCCATACGATGCATACTATATACTGTCAATAGATCCCACTCTGTTTCAGCTTCCCTTCTCTTTCCCATCACTGAATAGGCGCTCCTCCCAGAAAAATGTGCGTATTTGGCAACCCTAGTCTTGCTGCACCACTGACTGAATGCCTTGCCACATCCTTTACAAAGAACCCCATAGCATAAACAGTGCTCAGCAAACTGAAGAATGTACCAAATTACGTTGATGAATTTTGCCTTTGCAGGACATGCTTGAAATCCTTCAGTTTCACTCTATTGGCACAGGCTCCCCACAGCAAATAAAGATTATTCCAGTGAAGTGCTTTGAAGATTGGACCCTCACAAATGGCACGATTGCAAGTAGAGCACAGAAACTTGCCACCACTATGGTGGCTCTCTCAAGGAAAGGTTCTCAAAGCAGCCAAAAGAGGAACCCATCGTACCCTTCTGTGAGGGCTCGAAGGGGCAAGGGGTTGGGGCGGCACATAGTGGAGAGCATCAGAGGCCCCCGGGGTTGCCACCCTCCTCCCCGGCTGGGGAAACTCAGTCTGCGGGGTCGCCAGCGGCAGGGGAACCACCCTCCCCCCGATGCTGGTGCTGCCAGCTACGACCCCATTGCTGAGGCAACGGGTGCAGCTGACGCCGAACCCAGAGGCCATGCCTCTACAGGAATGCAGCTGGAGCTGTAAGAACTTATCGGCATGTTGCCATGCCGACCCAGGCGCTTGGAGCACCTGCGCTGGCGTGAGCAAGTCAGGGGTGAGGCCCCGACTACAAATATGCACACGGCAGCATGCTTAGCTGCCGGTTATCAGAGCTCCTAAGAGATTGGCCCTGACTCTTGCTGACCCCTCCTACAGGCAGAGTATTTGAGTCTGTGATATTTGAGTCTGTGATATTTGAGTGGGAGACTGAGGTAGTGTGCGTGTGTTAGGGTGTGTAAGTGAGGTGCTGTGTGTGCATGTCGGGGAGCTGGTGTGTGTGGTGGGATGTGGGGGCGATAGCAGTGGTGTGTGTGTTGGAGGACCTCCTTCCCCTGCAACATAACTACAAGGTAGGGGAACCCCTCGTTTCCTGATCCCCCGTTTTCTCCCCCTTCCCTCACGTGGCCAATTCTATGCTCCCTGCTCGCTAGGGCGGTGGGGCCCAGTGGGAGTCCCTAGGGTGCTCTCCCCGGGCGGCTGTTGCTCCCTATGATGATTGGTGTCTAGCCCTGGTTGGGGCAACAGGCACAACTAAGATCCTGAGGGACCGTTTTCCTAGTAGCAGGGTGCCTAGGGCAGAGAGGGGTCATGGAGCCATCTGGATCCGTGACACCTTCGAACTAGAAGAGTCAGCAATTCTGGCTCTTACAGATGATTTCTTGAGTGCTGAAATGGCTTACAGCGCAGTCCAAGGTCGGAATTCTCTAACTGCAAAACAAAGTTTGACTTATCAGAAATTCTGCTTAAGCAGACCATAAGGAAATGGATCTGTAGATGGAGACCACAGATGCTCAGATTAAGGTAGCACCAGATTTCCTCATCTCAGTCCCTGGGAGTTTTGGGTGGGCTGCAGACAGGGAAACCTGGTGCTCACTCCACTTACCGCCTGCTTGAGACTCTCAGAGTAAGAACTGACAGGATTTCACCCACCTTGCTCTGCCTAGCTGTCAAAGTGCATCTGTTGAGAGAGCCGATGTTCCCTAACACCTCTCTCCAACCCGTCTGACATTAAGTTTTATAGATTTCATATTTTATTGTTTATATTCTGGTTGTTATCATGTTTTGTTGTATTTATGTGTTTTAGCCTTGTTGTACGCCGCCCTGAGCTACTAAAAGGGGGTGGCTAAGAAATCTACTAAACTAAAATAAATAAATAAAATAAATATAAAACCAAAAATACAAAAACAAAGAATACCCCTCAACCCTACACCATCCCCTGACCCCCCCCATATTCCCACAACTCACTCCCTCCCTAGCCCCCACTGTCAAACACCCCTGTAAACAGAACTCCTTTACACTGCCTCCTGAAGGCATTCAAAGCCCGGACATAAGCAAACCTCCCGGGGAGGGAGTTCCACAGCCATGGGGTGGTGGCAGAGAACACCCTCTGCATTGTAGAGACCAAGTTGAAAACAGGTACCTCCAGACAGGTTTCCCCGGCCGACCACAAAGGCCACGATAGGACATGATAGGCCAGGCCATCTTGCAGATAAATGGGTCCCATGCCATTTAGGGCTTTAAAAGTCAAAACCAGCACCTTGATTTGTGCCTGGAGGACAATAGGCAGCCAGTGCAGATCCTGGAGCAACGTTGTTATGTGCTCCTGGTGACTCGTCCCCATAATCAGCCAGGCCACCGCATTCTGCAGCAGCTTCCAAACAGTCTTCAAAGCCAGCCCCATGTAGAGCGCATTGCAGCAGTCTAGCCTTGAGGCAACAAAGGCATGGATGATGGTTGCCAGATCCGAACCAGAGAGAAAAGGCTGCAGCCTTCCCACCAGATGCAGTTGGTGGAAAGCACTCCTGGCCACTGCTACCACCTGAGAGTCCAGGCGCAGTGGTTGGTCCATATTGACGTTTATGGGGCTTCATCACTGTGCTGTATTACTTGTTTGTTCCTGGCTATATTAGGCATTTTTGCTTCTGTATTAAGCCTTCGTGTTGGCATAATATTGGGTGTTTGTATTGATAAATGCATCTTTTTACCAACACATTGTTTCCAGTTTATTCACTTTGACATTAAATTTGTGAACATTGGTCCTTCTATATATTTTTTCATCTGGAGCGGTTTTACTTTTTGTAATTGATGGTTTGACACAATGCTCCCCTAGACGTTTTGTTGTTTGAGAACACAGGGCAGGCGTAATAGGATCATGGCTGCCTAAGCCAGTGAGTAGCCACGCTGCCGCGTTCTAACCAAGCCGCAAGCGATGCTGGTAGCCCGTAGAAGACGGAATTACAAAAAGCAAGCCTCGTAGTCACCAGGTCAGGGGGTCACTGTGGCAAGGTCAGCCTGGGATAAATAAGGGCGTAACTTACGCAATGAACCTGAGTGACCGGGGGTGGTGGAAAGGGTGGACTCCATCAATAAACGGGATCCCGATCCCTCCCAAGTCACAAGGTCGGCCAACCATAATCCCCTCAATCTTGTCAAGATTCAATTTCAATCGACCTATTCAGTCCCCCACAGCAGCGAGGCAATGGGTAAGCACCAAGGCTGATGGACCTGGGTCGGATGAAAGAGAGAGGTAGAGCTGGGTGTCATCAGCATACTGATGACACTTCACTCCATACCTTCTAATGATCTCGTCCAGTGGCTTCATATATACGTTGAACCAGAGGGGGGACAAGATGGAACCCTGCGGGACCCCAAAGAAGAGTTCACAGGACAACGACGAGCAATTGCCTATCACCACCCGCTGAGACCTCCCTGACAGGAGGAGCAAAACCACTCAAGAGTGGTCTCGTGCACCCCCGCCAGTTCCTGCAGTCACGTCAAAAACACCTCATGATCAACAGTGTTGAAAGCTGCTGAAAGATCTAATAAGATCAACAGAGTGGAATTCCCTCTGTCGATCTCCAAACGTAGATCATCGACGAAGGCCACAAGTGCAGTCTCCGGGCCATGCCCAGAACAAAAGCCAGACTGAAAGAGGTCCAGGAATCTAACTGCACCCAGATGGGCCTGAAGCCGATGTGCAACCACCCATTCAATAACCTTCGATAAAAAGGAAAGGTTAGGAGACAGGCCGACAGCTGGCAAGGGGAGTCAGTGTCCAAAAAATTTTTTTGAGCAGAGGCTGGACGAAGTATCACCTAAAAACCATGGCCACACTGCACCCCCAGCCCCAGAGTCTATCCTAATGCTGTGCAGAATACCCGGATGACAACATACGAGCCAAAACTGGCCAGATGCCTCGTCCAGCCAGATCTCCTGTTGTATACTCTGTAAACCTTAAAAATTGAGTTATCAGGACTCAGAACTCTACTTATCCAGATCAAGTAGCAATACATCCCCCATAGACAGGGAATTTTTCCTGAAAATCAAGTTATGCAAGTTCTACTTAAGTGGACTCCACTGTACTTTGGACTTATTGAACTGTTTGAATCAAATCAATACAAACAACAAAGGTAGACAACTATTCTGACGACTGCAGAATGAAGTTAACTTTGTGGAGATAAATTAGTAGTGCCAAGAAATAGAAAACATCTATCAATGCAAGTGACAGTTTGAGTTAAATAAGATAATTTTATTTGTATAGCAACTCCCCTGCCTATAAGGCACTCTGAGACCTTCACACGTTACATAAAAGTAAAAACAATGTAAACAATTTAAAACAAAGTCATTTAAAATAGTACTAAAAAATTTTTAAATAGGGGACAGAAAGAGGGAGGACAGAGTACATTAAGGAAACCATTAGTAGGTCCTAGAAGCATCTAGGAAAAAATATATTTTCAGGGGATCTTTAAACGTAACGAGAGAAGAACTGAGACAGACATCCGGGGGGAGGGAGGGTGTTGGTGTTTCCACACAGAGGGGCCCACCATAGCAAAAGCCTGATCACCCGCTGACTTTGGCTGAACCCCCAAACAGTGGGTGGTTCCTGATTCCCATGTGTGAGGCTCCAAAAATAGGTTTTGAATACAGCCAGGGCCTAAACCGTTCAGGGCCCTTAAAACCAGCAGCACAATCTTAAACTCAATCCGTCATTCTACAGGCAGCCAATGCAGAGAACACAGGGCAAACTATCAATTACAAAAAGTAAAACCGCTCCAGATAAAAAAAATATATAGAAGGACCAATGTTCACAAATTTAATGTCAAAGTGAATAAACTGGAAACAACGTGTTGGTAAAAAGATGCATTTATCAATACAAACATCCAATATTATGCAAACACAAAGGCTTAGCACAGAAGCAAAAATGCCTAATACAGCCGAGAACAAACAAGCAATACAGTGCAGGGATGAAGCCCCATAAAAGTCAATAAAGGCATCTTTTTACCAACACATTGGGTGTCTTCAGACGTTACGAGATCACGCTCAACCACACTGAACCACGCTCAACCCCCCCGTGGGGCCAAAGGGCCCTGAACGTCTGAACGGCGCGCNCAGGGACCGTGTCTATTTTATTACTTTGTAAAGTGCCAGGTACACTGCTGGCGCTATATAAATGTTTGTTAATAACAATAATAATAATAATAACTGGTGAAACGTGCTGCTCGCCACAGCCTCCACCTGGACATCCAGGCGGAGCTGGGAATCGAGGAGCACCTAACAAACAAGGTCCAAAAAATGAACAATATCCAACCCACTTAGAAATCAAATCACTAAAGTTGGAAAAACTCCAGAGACAGGCAGAGGTTTATCAAATTAACCTGAACAGCCTTTACTACTAGGGCAGTAAAACAGCTCTTCCAGGACATAACTGGTGCCTAGTACAAACTAGGTCATGTGTTTATCCCAAAAGTCCACAGGGAAAGAGATAATACACAATGAAAATACGCTGGCTGCAAAGCATCAATGCATCAGTTGGAGAAACATACAAGCATTGCAAGACGACCACATTATATCCCAAAGCAATTCACTTAAAAAGGAGATCCAAAGACAGCTAAACAAAATAATTTGTGCTGAACACAATTGTGTTTCTGACCCCCTTATTATGGGTCGTTGTCAACAGCACACTGGGTGGCAGCAGAGCTTGGGGTTAATCTTCTGTAACCATCTGATTTGCAATTGAATTATCAAATGCCTAGAGGGGGCAAGTGAGATAAGTAAATAGGACTATACTTATAGGGGGTCAGAAACACAATTGTGTTGAGCACAAATTATTTTGTTTAGCTGTCTTTGGATCTCCTTTTTAAGTGAATTGCTTTGGGATATAACGTATTTTCATTATGTATTCTCTCTTTCCCTATGGACTTTTGGGATAAACACATGGCCTAGTTTGTACTAGGCACCAGTTATGTCCTGGAAGAGCTGTTTTACTGCCCTAGTAAGTAAAGGCTGTTCAGGTTAATTTTATAAACCTCTACCTGTCTCTGGAGTTTTTCCAACTTTGGTGATTTGAATCGAGGAGCACCCCCAGACTACAAACCTGAGGGACTAGCGGAGGGCATACCCCATCGATGATGGGGGACACCAACCCCACCGCCCTTCCCACCAGCATCACCTCTATCTTGTCGGGATTCAGCTTCAGGCGGTTCACCCTCATCCAGTCCCCCACAGCCACCAGAAGCACCAAGACTGCCGGGTCTGGGTCTCATGAAAAAGAGAGGTAGAGTTGGGTGTCATCATATTGTCCAGCATATCAAGTCAGCATACTGATGACACTGAACATCAACCCCTCTCACGACCTCACCCAACAGCTGCATATACGCATTGAACAGGAGAGTGGACAGAAGAGAACCCTGCAGGACTCAACACGAGAGGTCATGGGGGGATGAAGAACAATCCCCCAGTACCAGCCGCTGAGTTCTTCCGGCCAGGAAAGAGCAGAACCATTCTAGAACAGTCTCACCCACCCGGGCTCGGTCCTGCAGGCGAGTGACGCACATCTCATGCTCAACAGTATCAAATGCAGCAACAGATCTAACAAGATCAACAGGGTCAATTGACCCCGATCCACTTCACATTGGCGATTACCGACCAAGGCCACAAGTGCAGTCTCAGTGCCATAACCTGGATGAAAGCTGAACTGCGAGGGATCTAGAAAACCAATGTGGTCCAGATGCTCCTTTGGCTGCTGAGCCACCACCCACTCAATAACCTTCCCTAAATGTAATAAAATAAAATAAATAAATAAAAAGGGAAGGTTACAGACTGGCCAATAACTAGCGAGGGAGTCACTGTCAAGCGATGGTTTCTTGAGCAGAGGACACCACTGCCTCTTTGAGACAGCCCAGTACTCTGCCCTCCCGAAGGGAGGCACTGACCACAATCCATCAGAAACAGCCCCAACGTCTCCCGGTTGGCCTTAACCAGCCAGGACAGGCATGGGTCTAGTTCACAAGAAGTGGCTCTGACTGCCCCAAGAACAAACTCCGCATCAACGGACGACACCCACTGAAACTGATCCCACAAAACTGGAGAAGGCGGGACTTCCATAACCTCTGGTTCTTCTAATGTATTAACTGCGGTGTTTAAGTTGTGGTGAATCCAAGCAATTCTATCTGCAAAGTAATCCACAAACATGTCACAGCGGGCAGTGGAAGGTTGCAGTTCCAGGCGGAGGGAGTCTGGACTGACCAGCCTCCTCACTGCATAGAAAAGCTCCACTGGATGAGACTTCGCGGATGTGAGCCGCCTCGAGTTGCCTTGGCAAGAGAGCGTGGGATACAAATAAAAAGTGAAATGAAATGAAATGCTATGAGGGCAGCAAAAAACCCCTTTACTGCTCGCACAGCAACAGCATAGGCTTTTAAACGAGCTCTATGCTGCAATCTGTCAGCTTCAGCATGCGAATGGCGCCACCGTCGCTCCAACTGCCGACCTTCCGGCTTTAGCCGACGCAGGTCCTCAGTAAACCAAGGAAGCCTGCGGTGCCGATGCTGAGGGAGCGGACGCCTAGCAGCTGTTCAGTTGATGGCCTCAATCATCAAGGTGTTCCAGAGAGCAATGAGGTCATCGAGCAAACGATTGTGAAGACCGTTTCATTTAAGGCAATAACTTGCAAGAAAAAATACAAAAAGATTTGGTAATGTCAAGTGTCTGTTGATGATTCACAACTGTTATTCTGGCTCTGAACCTTCACACCTCCTTGCAGACACCTCCCCAGTTCACTACATCCATACGATGCATACTATATACTGTCAATAGATCCCACTCTGTTTCAGCTTCCCTTCTCTTTCCCATCACTGAATAGGCGCTCCTCCCAGAAAAATGTGCGTATTTGGCAACCCTAGTCTTGCTGCACCACTGACTGAATGCCTTGCCACATCCTTTACAAAGAACCCCATAGCATAAACAGTGCTCAGCAAACTGAAGAATGTACCAAATTACGTTGATGAATTTTGCCTTTGCAGGACATGCTTGAAATCCTTCAGTTTCACTCTATTGGCACAGGCTCCCCACAGCAAATAAAGATTATTCCAGTGAAGTGCTTTGAAGATTGGACCCTCACAAATGGCACGATTGCAAGTAGAGCACAGAAACTTGCCACCACTATGGTGGCTCTCTCAAGGAAAGGTTCTCAAAGCAGCCAAAAGAGGAACCCATCGTACCCTTCTGTGAGGGCTCGAAGGGGCAAGGGGTTGGGGCGGCACATAGTGGAGAGCATCAGAGGCCCCCGGGGTTGCCACCCTCCTCCCCGGCTGGGGAAACTCAGTCTGCGGGGTCGCCAGCGGCAGGGGAACCACCCTCCCCCCGATGCTGGTGCTGCCAGCTACGACCCCATTGCTGAGGCAACGGGTGCAGCTGACGCCGAACCCAGAGGCCATGCCTCTACAGGAATGCAGCTGGAGCTGTAAGAACTTATCGGCATGTTGCCATGCCGACCCAGGCGCTTGGAGCACCTGCGCTGGCGTGAGCAAGTCAGGGGTGAGGCCCCGACTACAAATATGCACACGGCAGCATGCTTAGCTGCCGGTTATCAGAGCTCCTAAGAGATTGGCCCTGACTCTTGCTGACCCCTCCTACAGGCAGAGTATTTGAGTCTGTGATATTTGAGTCTGTGATATTTGAGTGGGAGACTGAGGTAGTGTGCGTGTGTTAGGGTGTGTAAGTGAGGTGCTGTGTGTGCATGTCGGGGAGCTGGTGTGTGTGGTGGGATGTGGGGGCGATAGCAGTGGTGTGTGTGTTGGAGGACCTCCTTCCCCTGCAACATAACTACAAGGTAGGGGAACCCCTCGTTTCCTGATCCCCCGTTTTCTCCCCCTTCCCTCACGTGGCCAATTCTATGCTCCCTGCTCGCTAGGGCGGTGGGGCCCAGTGGGAGTCCCTAGGGTGCTCTCCCCGGGCGGCTGTTGCTCCCTATGATGATTGGTGTCTAGCCCTGGTTGGGGCAACAGGCACAACTAAGATCCTGAGGGACCGTTTTCCTAGTAGCAGGGTGCCTAGGGCAGAGAGGGGTCATGGAGCCATCTGGATCCGTGACACCTTCGAACTAGAAGAGTCAGCAATTCTGGCTCTTACAGATGATTTCTTGAGTGCTGAAATGGCTTACAGCGCAGTCCAAGGTCGGAATTCTCTAACTGCAAAACAAAGTTTGACTTATCAGAAATTCTGCTTAAGCAGACCATAAGGAAATGGATCTGTAGATGGAGACCACAGATGCTCAGATTAAGGTAGCACCAGATTTCCTCATCTCAGTCCCTGGGAGTTTTGGGTGGGCTGCAGACAGGGAAACCTGGTGCTCACTCCACTTACCGCCTGCTTGAGACTCTCAGAGTAAGAACTGACAGGATTTCACCCACCTTGCTCTGCCTAGCTGTCAAAGTGCATCTGTTGAGAGAGCCGATGTTCCCTAACACCTCTCTCCAACCCGTCTGACATTAAGTTTTATAGATTTCATATTTTATTGTTTATATTCTGGTTGTTATCATGTTTTGTTGTATTTATGTGTTTTAGCCTTGTTGTACGCCGCCCTGAGCTACTAAAAGGGGGTGGCTAAGAAATCTACTAAACTAAAATAAATAAATAAAATAAATATAAAACCAAAAATACAAAAACAAAGAATACCCCTCAACCCTACACCATCCCCTGACCCCCCCCATATTCCCACAACTCACTCCCTCCCTAGCCCCCACTGTCAAACACCCCTGTAAACAGAACTCCTTTACACTGCCTCCTGAAGGCATTCAAAGCCCGGACATAAGCAAACCTCCCGGGGAGGGAGTTCCACAGCCATGGGGTGGTGGCAGAGAACACCCTCTGCATTGTAGAGACCAAGTTGAAAACAGGTACCTCCAGACAGGTTTCCCCGGCCGACCACAAAGGCCACGATAGGACATGATAGGCCAGGCCATCTTGCAGATAAATGGGTCCCATGCCATTTAGGGCTTTAAAAGTCAAAACCAGCACCTTGATTTGTGCCTGGAGGACAATAGGCAGCCAGTGCAGATCCTGGAGCAACGTTGTTATGTGCTCCTGGTGACTCGTCCCCATAATCAGCCAGGCCACCGCATTCTGCAGCAGCTTCCAAACAGTCTTCAAAGCCAGCCCCATGTAGAGCGCATTGCAGCAGTCTAGCCTTGAGGCAACAAAGGCATGGATGATGGTTGCCAGATCCGAACCAGAGAGAAAAGGCTGCAGCCTTCCCACCAGATGCAGTTGGTGGAAAGCACTCCTGGCCACTGCTACCACCTGAGAGTCCAGGCGCAGTGGTTGGTCCATATTGACGTTTATGGGGCTTCATCACTGTGCTGTATTACTTGTTTGTTCCTGGCTATATTAGGCATTTTTGCTTCTGTATTAAGCCTTCGTGTTGGCATAATATTGGGTGTTTGTATTGATAAATGCATCTTTTTACCAACACATTGTTTCCAGTTTATTCACTTTGACATTAAATTTGTGAACATTGGTCCTTCTATATATTTTTTCATCTGGAGCGGTTTTACTTTTTGTAATTGATGGTTTGACACAATGCTCCCCTAGACGTTTTGTTGTTTGAGAACACAGGGCAGGCGTAATAGGATCATGGCTGCCTAAGCCAGTGAGTAGCCGCGCTGCCGCGTTCTAACCAAGCCGCAAGCGATGCTGGTAGCCCGTAGAAGACGGAATTACAAAAAGCAAGCCTCGTAGTCACCAGGTCATGGGGTCACTGTGCCAAGGTCAGCCTGGGATAAATAAGGGCATAACTTACGCAAATTACGTAGTTGAAAAAAGCATTTCTGTACCACATCCAATACCTGAGTTTTCACTAACAGAGTACTGTCAAAAATGACGCCCAAGTTCTTTAGCTGGTTCACTACCTCTACCAGACCCCATCCACATTCAGGGGCCTGGGGGAGGCATGGGCATCCTCATATCGGCTGTCCATTCCCACCAACTACACCTCAGTCTTCCCCGGACTGAGCACGAGGTAGCTCCGACGTCTCCAGGTGGCTATGTCATTCAAGCATTCCTCCGAGACAGAGGCAGAGCTGGCAGGTCTCATGGGACAAGAGATATAAAGTTGTGTATTATCAGCGTATAAAACACCCCAATTCACCCACATTCGAACCTCCAAAGATGAAACAAACTCACCAGTAAAGCTACTAAGAAGAAACAGCTGAGACGTGGCCATATGGTAAACACAGCACGCAGCAACCTGCTGCTGGCATATTCTGATATTGCCATATTCTGATAGCTTTTGTAGCGAAAGGGTGCCATGAAACCAAGGGCAGGAATAGCAAAATAGTTGAGAAACTTACTATTTGTAAAATGATTTTCCTTCATTGCATTTGAGGGGGGGGGGGAGAACAACCCACAACGTCAGTACCAAATGGTCATCACCACTGAAAAAACTATGCATTAGTCTAGCCCCCATGATGCAGAAAACAAGCAACTGTTTTTACACAGAAAACCTTATGGGCAGGCTAGTGTAAGGGATAGGAAAATTCAGGCATAGGGGCTAAATGAGGCCCCATGGCAAGTTTTGTGTGGCCCCTTTCCAGTTCCAGTCCCTGGATCTAGTTCCCACCTCCAAGCAATTAAAGACTGAGCTCAAGGCAAGGGAGCAGTGATGAAGGCATGCACATAAGGATAGGGGACAGATCCATGATTCGGACCCTCCGCTTCCTGAGGGCACTTCTATGTGGCCCTCAGAGCTTGTATCAAATTTCAAAGTGTTCCCCACTCCCTGGGCTAGTGTTTCTCCATAATTGAAATAACCACAATTTTAAGATCAACTTTGAGTTCCAAAACTAAAATGCGGTCTACAAATTTTAAAAGGCAAACTTTTAGTAAGCAGTTTCCATAATTCCCAAATTACTTTATGCCAGTTTGACAGTACTCTCATGCACATACCAGATGAGGTGTCAAGATGGGCAACAAAAGTTAAATACTGACTAGCAGTCAAATATCTACTAGGAAGAAGAGACCAATAATCTCCTCCACCGTGGTAAAGGCTGAAATCCAAGTCCTATTATACAGCTGATTTTGAATTTTCAGCATGACTATGGAAACAGCTAGCATGGATTGCCTCCAGAATTTTTAAAATGTTGTATATGAAAAAAAAAAAAAAAAAGAAAATATAGGGTTATTAAAAACAAAAATCATGCAGTATTAAGCTTTATGTATGTGTAATACATATATACAATAGAGAAGAAAAAAGTATCACAGAGGATCTAGTCTCCATTGCAACTCAGTTGGTGGAAAATATTCTTGTATTGTAAACATGATTTGCAATATAGCGCCTTTGCCAATGGATTAACTCTCATGACTGTCCATGCTATCTCTGCTCATACTTAAGCAGATTGAAAATTCTGAAATCCTTTACTACATGATAAATCCTGGACCAGCAGCAGGATAAAGAGCCCTCGTTGGACAACACGAGGAAGGGGGCAATACAAATATTTTAATACCAATTAATATTTTTAATGGTGTAGCCAGCTGTATTGCTTACAACTTAATTTCTAAACAACGTAACCGAAATTAATACATGCCAGCAACAAATTACAAACATTTTCCTTAGCTCCGACCTTTATTAATCCCTGACTAGGTTCCCTGGCTGAAGGGAAAAGCAAAATAAAATACAGTCTGTTCAGAAAACTATTTGAGATACATTAAAGATAAAAAAAATAATTCCTGACCTCATAAAATATCACAAAGCAATTTCAGCTTCAGTACAGCATTACTTATTCCTCCCCTCCTCGCTCCCCCATTTGAGTGCGTCATTAAAGTGGAAAGAATGAGCCTTCACCGGCTTATTGTTAACTACCATAAGGAACAGATAAGAACCATGGGCTAATGGTTTTTGGTTAATAAACAAACACTATTTATGGGTTATAGAGTACAAAGAATTTTGCCTTTTAGACAGTCACAATTATAATTATTATATTGTTTTTCCAAACAATGGCTTTTAATGTTTGCATAGTTGGATAGTGTACATTTTAAAAAAAAACTTGGTCAAGTTTTGTTCCACCCTGCCCTTCAAATTGAATATCTTCCAAGTTTACACCATGGATTAAGTTATGGCACTCTGGAAGGAGGAAGAAAGATATACGAAATCCCAGAAAATGTTTCCTCAAAACAGACCTAGCCTAAAACAATTTCATTTGGGCCCATTATGTAGAGGATAGGGGGAAATAATTTTAAATTAAAGGTCAAAAATAAGTCAGGAATACAATTAATGTGTTCTAATCATCCTTTGTTCCCCTCCCCAAACCAACCTTTACTCCACAGCAAGCTTTATATGCAAAATGCATTGCGTACACGCACAACCTGACAGGTAACAGGAAAGGAGTTTTTACACCGTTGTTGGGAAAAGCAGCAAGATGGAGTTCCGATTCATGTGGCCTACAAAGGTGCGAGGCTCTCCTGCAAGAAGATTAGAGGAGGACTCTTCTGCAAGGCTCAGGAAGGGGAAGGGAATAAGCGAGACAGTCTCTCTTGCTGTGGGGAGGTCAGTGCTAACATCTGCAAAGCTAATTCAGACATTGGCACATGAAACAAAGACCCCTTTGGTGAACAGTTATCCCGTCATGACAGTGAAACTTATTGCCACGTCGGAGTTTTCAAGTTCACTCAGTAAGCAAAATGATTCTTTTGAGAGCTTATCACAGGGTTTGACAGAGCTGGGTGGAGAACTGAAGAACGGTCAAGTGCAGCAACACTAGTCGATGGGCAGGGACCGGTGTTTACTGGGTCTTCCCCATTGACAGCAACGGGGGAAATGAACATGGATCTCTGTCTGTGGGTAAGAGGAAGACGATTTGTAGCGGCTAAGCATACAGTGGGAGGCCAAGTCTCGCGTTCGTCAGAAACGCACCGGGTGACCTTGGGCCAGTCAAAATGTTCTCTCAGCCTAATCTACCTCACAGGGTTGTTGTGAGGATGAAGCTGATGCAGTCCAACCTCTGTTGTTGATGCCATGTTAAGCACTGCCTCTGTTCGAAGTGCCTGAAGGACAGACTGCAATGCGCTTCCCAAGGAAGTATCTGTCTTCAAGGAGATGACAGACTCGAAGAGCATTCTTTGATATTAAGAAATTCCCAGATGAGAAAAACCAGCTGGGTAAATAAAGAATACCCTCTGCTTTAAATACTCTTCCTGTGGAAACAGAAATCCAACTGCAGTGACACCCTACTTTTCTAAAGGAGGAAGAATTGCAGCCTTTTTCTACTCTCTAAACTGCCAATTAAAACTCTCTCATTTCTTTTCAGGGGTGGCGAGACTTGTGGTGCACACAATCCACTTGATTCAGACATCAACACTGAGTGATCTGCCAGGACCCCTACGTACCGGCTTCATTATTTCAGACCTAGACCACTCCCCACTGGCTCTCAAATCCAGGGTCTGTCAGCAACCGGCCTCAAGAGTGGAGGTGAATACTCCCCTTTAGAGAGAGCCTTTCCTGCTGCTTTCCTAACCCTTCTCCTCCCCAGAGATACTCCCTCGGGCATCGGTCCTGCTCTCCTCCCCGCAGGCTATTTCCAAGAGGTTGGCTCCCCCTCCCAACACCATAGGTCCAGTGGAGACTAGTTTGTGACCTACCAGTAGGTCATGATTTATCATTTGGCCACCCTACCTCAGGAACCCTTGCAAGTGATCTCCCCTGTTGCCACCAAGAAGCTCTGGAAAAGAGTAGCCTCCCTGAACTCGTTCTAGCCACCAGATCAGGAGGACAACGCACAGTTGCCTTCACAACACGAACTTTTGGAAAACTAAAGTACCCGACTGCATGGTTTATAAGCCAGCATAGTTCACATAATGCTAAGATGAAGACAGCAATCATCCCTAGTGACGGAGAGGAAACTATCTTGCCATCACCAGTAAGTGATTTGAGTTAACTGACCATAATCAGGCGCTGCAATTTTCACCAGCTTGTCCAAGAAGGTTTGGGTGGCTTGGCCATGTCACCATTGCATCTCCATCCCCTGCTTCAGGTTAAACCTGACCATTTTTGATGTTAAGTATGTTTTTATACTGCATTTCATGTATGTGTTTGGAGACATTATTCCAGAGGCCAAACCACAGAACACCTCAGTTGTCAGGATACATGGAAATGAGGACAAAATTTCCTGGACACATACAGTAGAGAGGGGAAAGGGCTTCCTTTCTAAATTCCATCCACGTGGGGATCCTGAAATGAAAGATCACCGAAAGGTGCAGGCAAAGCATTATGGAGAACCACCAGAATTTCTTGTATCGGTCTCACTGCTACACCCATAGCTGTCTACGCAGGTAGAGGCAAAAAAGCTAAAGCAGAGGAAGGGCAAGAGCTTGCTCTATAGCGCTGTAATCTTACACACAAGCCCAACATTTGGGTGGTTTGTCAGTGACGGCAAGAGAGTTTGAGAGGCATTATAGGCCTAACGTAGGAGAAGTAAGGTTATCCACAACCGCAATTATTATTATTATTATTATTATAAGCATTTATATAGCGCCAGCAATGTACCTGGCGCTTTACAGAGAACAACATAGACATGGTCCCTGCCTGAGACTTACAATCTAAAAGACAAGGGGAGGGGAGACAGGGAAGGGGGAACAGAGGGAGAGACAAGGGATGCAACATTCATGAGGATGCAAGAACTCAGGTAGACGTTCTTGTCTTGGTTTCAGTACATTGGGAGTTTGCAGATAACAGGTGGGGGATAATCCTGGGTGGGGATGATTAGCAGGAGTTAGGAAGGGTGGAGCAGAAGAGGTGGGTTTTGAGGAGGGACTTGAAGGTACGAAGGGAGGGGGCAAGGCAGATGTGGGCAGGGAGGGAGTTCTAGGCATGCGGGGCAGCGAGAGTGTAAGGATCACAGCCGGAGGGAGGGGACATCGGGGACGCCAAGGGGCACCAGACCCCACGCTCACCCACTCCGCCGGGACACCTCAAGCCCCCGATGCCTCCGAGCTGGACGCACCCCCTACAGGGGCCAAGACGCAGACAGGACCTGCGGACACCAGCGCAGCTGACGCAGGGAGAAGCACATCGCTGAGAGAGGCTCCGCCCCCGGAACCTTCACACTGCAGCACAGAGCAACCCAGGAAGCACTCCAGTGATGCGCCCAGAGGCCATGCCTCCAGCCCCAGCCCCGCGGCGCTCAGAGCGGCTGAGGCACCGCCTAGATCAGTCCTATATAAACGAAGCTCTCTCATGCTATCCTTGCTGGTGATCGGTGCTTTCATGCCCGTGAGACTGGCCCCCCCGTGTTGCGTTCTGAGAATCATTGAAGCTACTAGTGTGCGAGGGAGATTGTGGTGTGTGCGTGAACTGAGTGCAGCGTGAATCAGGTAAGTCTCTATCCTTGGAGGTGTTCCCATAGATCACTTCTCCTGGGCTAGTGTGGTAGCCCTGTCCCCCCCTTCCTTCCCCGGGGTTCAGGCACGGTCTCTCACCCCATTCCTTCTCCTGGTTCCTGCGTGTACGTGGGTGGTGACAGCGTTAAGGTGTGCGCGCCTCCCAATGCCCAATGATGCTCTAGGCTGGGGACTGATACTCCCAACAGCCCTATTAGATCCTGAGGGTTTGTTTCCAGGCACCACCTTGCTGTCCTCGAAAGGAGGGTTGTGGGGAGTCCGTGTGCCCCTTCCTTGCCCCCAAACCCCACAGAGGGAGAAAGGACGAAGGCTGTTGGGGGAGCAGGGGAGGCGTGGGAGGATGAAGGAGGCGTGGAAGGATGAGGGAGGGGATGTCCCATGTAGTGGAGTCTTGAATAGTTACTTCCCAGCATAGAAGGCTGTAGTCAAATAAAAGGGGAGTGGGGGATCTGGTCACTTAAAGCCATAAAAATCCTAACTGCAGTATCAGTCATGCTGAAAAACTTGTGTTTGGTTGTGCATGAAAACCAAATATTGGTCATTTTATAAAGTACACTGTGGTCTCCATTGCATCTCAGTAAAATGAATATGAACTTGTTGGCAGAAGATAGTCCTACACCTGCGGCACAGAAAAAGAGATGCACAAGGTTAAGATGAAGGCTGCATTCACATGCGATGCTAAGCCCGCCAAAATCTCTTTGCCCCACTTTAGCATGTTAAAAGGTTCGGATGCTGGAGGCCGCAGGAACAATGTGCATTTAATAAACTCAGAAGCTAAGGTTTAACAATCATGTTAATCCCCCCCCAATCATTTTTTTTGTAACAAGTGAAGGAACTAATTCTGCTGCCAGTTCTCCTGGTGCCCCAGAATGAACAGCAGAAAATTTAAACATTTAAAAATGCAGCATCACGAGGTCCCTAGCAGCGGCAGTGGCAATGCGGGCAGTCATTTTTAAAGCCACAGAGAGAACATGAGAACAGCTAGAACGCACAATTACTATCTCATGCAAGGAACTGAAAAGGCAGGAGGGAAGGCTTGTGCGGATAAAGCCTACGTACATATTGCATCTGAGGATTCTTTAGCTTCAGCCAAGCACAATCCCTCTGATGCTTCATATTTCTCATGCTCACCATCTGACTCATTCTCACTTCTACATTCCCCTACACCAGTCTTCGCCAGTGGAGGGGAGGATGTGCCAGACAGACACAGAGACTAAACTGGCGTCTACGCTGGAGGTAGATTTCCATACTTATTTTTACAGTGAGTTCCTCACCCGTTAAGGTCAATGGAAGCTGAAAGACGGACTTCAACTGGGACAGGAATGCATCCTCAGGCAACGTAGCTATCCTGGTTGCAGAAAGGAGACCGTCTGGTCATTACCCAGATGGGGGACATTATAGACTGTACAGCTAGACTGAGAAAAATTAAGCCTTCCTTAATGTCAACTTCTAGGGAGATTGGACTGGTCCCTGCTGCTTTAGTTTCTGTGGCTAAGGCAACCAGAGGCATTGCTTCACGAGGTTATTTAAGCCAAGTCAGCATCTCAAAAATGAAAGTCTAACCCCTCTGAAGCCAATACAATAGAAAGAAGCAATAAACCATAGGATATAACAAAATAGAAATTTGAAGGCCTAAGTCTTCCTGATTGCATCCCTTGCACAAAAATGAAGACATTCACAGTTATTTGAGTGCTCCTGATTAGTTGACTGAATTGATTTTATCAAGGATGGGGAACCTTTTCCCTCCCAAGAGTCATTTTGAAAATTAGTACAAGCTCCAAGGGCTGCCTAGAGGTTGGGGGCGGGTGTGTTTATAGGGTATGGCTTAGGAAGAGGAGGGTCCCAATCATGCATCGGTACTATAGATCTGTCTTCTACCCTTGTGCGCATGCCCTCATCTCTGCTCCCTCACCCTCAGCTCAGTTTTTCAGTGCTTGGGTGTAGGAAATAGATCCAGAAGAACACGTCAAGGAACTGGAAAGAGGCCAAATAAAAATTAGCTGCAGGCCTGAGGTTTCCCACCCCTGGGTCACATGAACCCTGAAATGGTTGATTTGGGTAACAGATACACAGAGAAAGCCAATCAACTAGTATTAGCACAAACAAATCAAAGAACTATAAAATCAAGACAAAAAACTCCACAAGATTAAGGTCTGTAGACCAGGTCTGTCCTGTTTGGTAACCTATCCAATAGATTATCAACATTTAATAAGGACGGACCCACAAGCCTGAAACCACTCCTGAATACTCCCAAGGAGTTCAATAAGATCACTCATGAGCTAGTGGTTTCAGGCCTATGCCCAAAACTTAGAAACACTCTATTACAAAGGCATCGGCAGCAATTCAAACATAGGCAAGAGGAACATACACGTCATTGCTTCACCAAACTATCAGAAATGCTTCTTTTATGGTTCTTGAGAAAGCGTATGTGTAATTTTTTTTTTATTTAGTTGCTTTCATTTATTTTTTATAGAAAAAATGCAAAATTAGACTGGAGACCTTTCATACAAACTCAGCCATCGGAGAAGTATCCACCAGTTATTGAAAGCAAATACTAAAAGAAGATTGAGAAGCAGGATCTCACTGCAGTCTACTTCAATGCACCAATTTATTTAGCAGGTATTTTTAAGTAACACCCCCCCCCCCCCCCCAAATCTGCACTTTGGCAGCATCTACACTAGACAACTGGCTTGCTAGAAGATGAACCCATCCATGTTAACCATGCTGTGTGTGAATTTTACTACTGCATCTTCACTGCTATTCCAAAAGCCCTACTGAGAGACCAGAACCACCACAGTAGGCGCAGCATACTCCTAGATTTTCAAAGGAAATTTTTTTTTTAAATTCTCCCTGGGAATTCTTCTAGATCTGACCAAAACCTAGTGCCATTTTCAAGTCATTTTCTTGAAATGGAAACAAAGATATTCCTTCTAATCTGAAAGGCACTTTTGTTGGAATTTTTCAAGATTAGCTAAAAGGCACCCTGTAGTAATAGGGTACCCTTGTCAAACTGATTGTTATCAGTTTGACAGGTCACATGGGGTGCTACGTCACCGTAAGTCTCGCCCTCCCCACCTGTTCCCTAGGCCGGAAGTCCCACCTTCGGGTGGAAGTGATTTGGAAGGGGAGAAGTTATTACTACAGTCACAGCGAAAGAATAAAGGCTGTTCTACTGGTAAATGAAAAGAGCCTGAAACCAGTTCCGACAATTGTCAATGACAGTTATGCACTCCCATCCAAGGAAGCAAGACATATACAGCATTTAAAGGAGGTCATTCGCTGACTAAAGCCCTCCATCAGTTCTGGACTAGAGCCACCATGGCTGGGACAGGGGGAGAAATGAGATGCTCTCAAGATTCTGGATGAGAAGAATGAGTAAGGAGATTTTCCTAAACTTCTTTGGTGAGCTAAAAATCGATACAGCAGTGCTAAACCATGGAAGAGGAGATTTCCTAATAAAACAGAAAGAATGAAAACGGTCCCATGGAAGACGGCTTCAACAGACTGCACGGGCCAGTCACATCATCACATGGGCAGGCTGGTGTGCCGAAATGACAGCAAGTGTTGTTGTAGGCATATAAACAGACTGTCACATTAAGAGATAAAGGTGTCCAGTTTCACAGAGAGCACTGAAGGATTTAAAACGAGCAAATTTTATGAGCTGCAGAATCATGTATGCATTCTATGTCCACCGTCCCAAAGGGATTACAAGGATACTGCAACTATGGAACTACTTGCTGGCGACACAAACTTTAGTAACAGGGGCAGGAAACCTCAAGCTCAGGACGCAAATGTAGCCCAGAAGTAGGTTTTCCTGGGCCACTCCTTTTCCAGTTTCTGCTAGTCAAACAAACAGTGTTCTTTGGGAAGCGTAAAAAACGACGGGCTTTTCAAAAGCAGGGGAAGGGTCACGCCTCTCTTGTCCAATATTGATAGCTAGTGTCTCTCTGCTGCAAGGTCCGCTTTAGCACATCTCATGAAATTATTCCCACCATATGCAAAGCAAGCAGGCGGCTAATTCAACCTAACACTCAACAAACGGGAGAATGGTGGTGCAATTGGTTTGGAGGATGAAATCGAGATGGAGTTGTCTGTTAACCCACAAGGAGAGCTCTGTGATTGATGCAGAGAGAGCCTGTCAGCTGCATTTTGCATAATAAGGGCACATACAGCAGGAGGGCAAGCACTTTTTTCCCCCCAAATTCCAATTTTGAATGTGAAATATTGAAAGGCAGCTCTGCAGAAGAGTCAACTTTTGGTAGGGTGCATACATTTACAGCTGAGAAATTATATAATAATTCAAGTCAAACCCCTTAAAATTATCGCATAATGACTTCTTATATGTAGTTGACAGATGCACTTGTATGTATCTGCCTATGTTGCATGTACATGTTTGATTTAAGGGTCACGGCGAAAGCTAGTACCCGCAAATAAATAAATAAAATATGTAGTTGACTGAGCCATCCGTAGATGTCTGAGGCAGGAGGGGGCGGCATATTAGTTTTAGAAATAAATAAATTTTAGAAATAAACTTTTCCTGCAACTGTACTTTGGAATGAGGTGGAGTAGTTAGCAAGTTCTCCATTTTATCACAGCTCATTTGCCAAGGCCTGGTTTGAATTAACATTTAATCAGAGTGGGGAACCTTTTCTCTCCTTAGGGGCTGTGAAAATTAGTATAAGCCGAGGGCCAGGTAAGACTTAGCGGGAGGGAACTTAAGGGGTGCAATTAGGATGGGGGTTGGGAATGGGAGAGCCCAGATTGTAGCTCTGTGCCAGAGAGAGAGAGATCTTCACCTTGGCTAAGGCTAAAACTCAATTCTCAGATTCACGCTTTTCTCGGCGAGAATCAGGGATCTCAGCTCGTTCTTGCAAACGAGAATGAGCTGAGAAACTGCCTGGATTCTCACCAAAAGGAGCGAGAATAGAGAGAGAGCGCACGCCTTCCCTCCCCCTGCACTTAAAAAAATAAATAAATAAAAATAAGGAAGACGAGGGCCCCGCCCTTTTCTTTCATCATGTATTCACCTGGCTGTTCCGGCCGCTAGGCGTCTCACTGCTCTGCTTCTCTGAAGAGGAATGGGGGACGCAAGGAGGTAAAAATAATTTTTTTAAAAAAATCACTGCAGAGGCCAGACTGAGCATGCGCAGCCCTTTTACAAAATGGCACCAGCAGCGTCTGTGCCATTTTGGGAAAGGGTTCTGCATGCGCAGAATGGCCCCAGCAGCCATTTTGCACATGCACAGTGAATTTGGGGAGGGGGGGGACGAGGTATCTTGCAAGATCACATACTCGCAAGTTCTCAGGCCCCGGCCTGAAATCTCCTGAGAGAGATTGTGAGAGTAAAAGGGCTTCTTGATTCAACCCTAATCTCGGCTCTCTTCTGCACTCACTCCTTCAGTGTTCGAGAGTAGGAGCTCGAGTCAAGAATTGGAAATGAGCCAGGGGGTCCCCCAACCCCGATTTAAATAATCGCCAGGTCTCATAGAATCATGGAGCCACAGAACTGGAAGGGAACGTGAAGGTCATCTAGTCAACCCCGTGCCCTGAGGCAGAAAAGCCTAGTACCTAAAGCATCCTCCATAAGGTGCTTAGCCAGTCTTTACTTGAAAACTTTAAGAGAAGTCAATGGCACAAGTTTCTTCCACCGCTGAACTGTACTAACAACTAGGAAGGAAGCGCTTGGCTGGTGAGGCCAAGGAGCTGAGCGGATAAGGAGAATTTGTTAGTTGAGCTCCTGGCTAGTTTGTTCTGTTCTGTGTTGTGAGGGTGTGTTTGGTTGTGGTTTAGGCTGTAGGGTTGGTTTGTTTGTTCCGAGGGTTTTGTTTTTGTTTTGGTTCTTTAGGGCTTTTTTCCTGGTTAGGGTTTGTCTTGGGTTTTTTTTTCCTGATTGTTACCAGGTGAGTGAGAGAGGGGGTTTAGGCTATATAAGCATTCAGGCTTTTAGAAGCTGGCGAGGAAAAGGAACCAGGAGGATAAGGAGCGTTTGCTAGTTGAGTTAGTTAGCAAGGTCAGCTAGCAGTAGCTTGGTGTTTGGACTTTGGTCCTTGGTTCCTGGTTCCTAGTCACTTTATTTTTATTTATTAAAATTTATACCCTGCTTTTCCCCAAAGGCTCAGGGCAGTTTACATTAACAAACACATGCAAAATACAACAAAATCCCTTTTAAAAAAGGCAAGACGACTAGAAGTCCATAAGCAACAAGAACAATGGCTACCGCAGTGGAAGCCAAAGGAACCTGTGGAAGAACGGAGACAAAGAAGATGGTTGGCTGTGGAAGTTGTTGGATGTAAATCATCCTTGACTGCGGACCAGAAGAGTCTTATGTGTGCATGAAATGTTGGCTCATCAACCTCATGGAAGAGAAGATCCACGGTTTGGAGATACTTATGGAGTCTCAAAGGGAACTGGAAGAAATTATTAAGCCAAGAAGTGAGGATTTATGAATGCAAGATTTCTAAACACTGGCTGAGCAATAACACCAGGAGAGAGAATATTTCCCCAGGACGAGTGTGACCCATGGAGGAATGTGACCATGAAGAGAAGAAGGAAAAGGAAAAGACAAGCTACTGAAGGGGAGATGGTGCTGAATTTTCTCTTTTAGGGAATGAAGAGGAGACACATATAGAAGTTGGAGCTGTGAAGAAGAGGAGGAGGGAAGCTAGTCCCAGCAGAAGAAAGGAAGAAATGACAGAGCAAGTCAAGGATAGGAATTCAAGGAAGAATGAAAGTTCTACAACTACAGTGCTAAAGAGGCAGCAAGAGAATCTGCAGACAGAGGAAGGAAGAGACGGGAAGGAACCTCAGAAGAAAAAAGTTGCCATTTCCAGGCAGAGAAGAGTGGCGGTGACTGGGGATTCCCTCCTGAAAGGAGCAGAGGCATCTATCTGTCGGCCTGACGCACTGTTCCAAGATGTGTGCTGTCTGCCTGGAGTCCGAATTAGAGACGTTATGGAGAGACTGCCAAAGCTCCTTGGATATTCCGACCAGTCCCTGCTGTTGCTCATTGACATGGGAACAAAGGATATTGCAAGAAACAACACTGAGAAGGTCAAAGATGACTTTGAGGCTCTGGGAATGAGGCTGAAGTAGATGAAGGGCAAGGTGGTGTACTCCTCTATGCTCCCAGTGGAAGGTGAAGGTCAAAGAAGTCATATCATGGAGGTCAATGGATGGTTACACAGATGGCTGTAGGACTTTGGCTTCATCAGTCATGGAATGGGATTTTGAGAAGGTAGACTTCTGGGAAAAGACAGACCTCACCTAATCAGGGATGGAAAAATAATTCTACGTGATAGCTTGCTAACTATGTGAAGACGACTTTAAACTAGACTTGAAGGGTGAAGAAAACAACAGCAAACAGAACTGCAATCACAATGGTATAGTAGCAAGACCATTCTCGCTCAAAACAAAAATTGTAATCTAGTTGGGACATTGTAAGAGAGTGCTAGGAAACATCTTAGATGTCTGTATACTAATGGAAGAAGTCTGGGTAACAAAATGGAAGAACTTGAATTGTTAGTAGAGGAAGTAAAACCGGATATAGGAACAACGGAAAGTTGGAAGAATAGTTGTCATGACTGGAATACAGGAATTGAAGGACAATAGTTAGGAAAGATAGGAATCATGATAAAGGAGAAGGGGTAGCATTATACATCAATAACATGACTGAAGAAATAAGGATGATGATATGGAGAAAAATAATCAGTTGGGGCAAACAACACCTTAGGTAAGGCTGGTAAAAGGGGGGTGGGAGCTAGGGGTTGGGGGGGCAGGGTAGGACTCGAGATGTTGCAGGGGGGCGGGAGCTCGGGAGGGGGGCGGGGGGGGGGAGGGGGGGAGGGGCGGG
>QEPC01014531.1:278296-350659 GCA_003113815.1 Sphenodon punctatus
GGTCGGGGCTCGGGATGTCACAGGAGGTGGGAGCTGGGGGCGGGGGTTAGAGGTTCAGGTCGGGGTTCGGGATGTTGCGGGGTGGGAGCTAGGGGTGGGGGTTGGGGGGCAGGTCAGGGCTCGAGATGTTGCCGGGGGGAAGGGGGGCTTGGGATGTTGCGGGGGGCAGGAGCTAGGAGCGGAGGGGGGCAGATGGGGGCTCGGGATGTTGTGGGGTGTGTGGGAGCTAGAGGCCGGAGTTGGAGAGGGGGGCAGGTCAGGGCTCGGGATGTTTCTCCTCTTCTCCCAGTGGATAAGCCACCCAGAGCACGCCCAGCCAGCACCCCCTCCCCCCTAGGCGCAAGAGGCACCTACTCCGCTACGTCTTCTCTCTGCCCGCTATGGGGAACTGAGCGGTCCTTGCCCCCGAGTCCTGATGGGCCGGGAAATAAATCCCCCACTCTCCCTCCCCCCCCTCTTTCCATCTCCTCTTCCCTGCCTGTCTCGGCTGGGCGCTCTGTCCCCCTCATCCACGCACTCCTTCCATCCCCTGCATTGGCGGCATTGCTGTCACACACAGCGGCAATTGCATGCACACTTCATGCCCACAAGCTCCAGCAACAGAGCAGCCGCCCGGGGCAGGAGTGAACGGCCCCAGCGGGCAAGCAGCCCCCCCTTCATTGACCTCGGCCACCTAGGGAGGAGGGATCCCGGAGGCAAAGCTCTGCCTGCCTCTTTCCAGGCTGAGCTAGATAGATTGCTCTGCCCAGAGAGCAGCACAGCAGCAGGCAGGACTGCAAGTCAGGGTCATGTGATCCTGCTTCCCCGGCTCTCCGACAGGGGAGAGGAGCTGAAGTGCGCATGTGTGAGCCTGCAGAACCGATTTCTAAATTATTAGTAACTCGGTTTTGGCTGTACCAATCGCTATCATATTATAGAAGTGGTTGTTATTGAGCTCATGCTCCAAGCCTGACACATTTGGGGGCTCAACCCATCCAGGGGGAGGCGATATTGAGGATTCAAAATCGTGAGGACGTCTGCGTTTTGACCACAACCAATTAACGTTTGAACGGTTATAATGTTATATTTTCCTGATGGATCTTTTTCAAACTTTGTGAATATGATGGTCCTCACAACCTACAGCCATGGTTACATTTTCAGAAATGTAGGCCAAGCGGTGTCCTCAAAATTGGGGCTTCAGCAGTCCCCTGTTTATAATGAACAGTGGTTGTGCATTTAAGTTTCAATCTTGAATTAATTTAGTTTAATTTAGTTGGAAGGATACTTTACAAAACAATAACTAAGGTTTCCGATCTTTAAAAAGGCAGATTTGGGGTAATTAAGGAAACTAATTAGGGAGGTTAACTGGACTGAGGAAATTCTGAACCATAACTTGGAAGATGGTTAAGAATTGGACTTGGAATTTTTTTCAAGTTCAAGGATCAGAGGATTGTGAAATCTGCATAGCTAGAAAGAGGAAATATCTTGTAGGAAGGCATTCTAGACCCACCTCGTTGAATAATCATATCAAACAGGATATAAGAATAAGCCGATAACTTACACGGAATGGGAAAAGGGGTTGATTAGTAAAGGCAATTACCTCCATGAGGTTGGAAAATGTAGAAATGAAGCAAGACTTGCCAAAATTCAAACTGAGTTAGACCTTGCCTAGAAAATGATACTAAATAGGAAAAGCGTTTTATAGTTCCACAAATAAGAAAACAAAAAAGTGGGGCCACTGTCTAGTAAGGATGGAGGTAGAGATCAAAGAATAGGCATAGCCCAAATTCTAAATGAATACTCTAACAGTTTTTAATCAGGATGATAATAGGGACCACGGTTATGAAGACAGGATAGCTGATTATGAGTCTGGGGTAGTGGAAATCACCACAACACAAGCGGAGGCAAAACTCAAAGGGCTCCAAGTATTCAAACCAGAAGGACCAGATAATCTGAATCAAAAAATATTGAAGGAGCCAGCACATGAAATGTCAGGTCCATTTAGTGATGATATTTAGCCATCTTAGTCATTAGCTGACAGCCAGCGTGGTGTAGTGGATAAGGTGCTGGACTTGGACCAATCTCACCGAATCTCACCCTAGCAATGAACTCACTGGGGGGCCTTGCGCAAGTCACAACCTCTCATCCTCAGGTCCCCATCTGTAAAATGGGAACACAGGTGTGTCTGTCTTTCCCTGTGTGTTCCCTTCATCCTTGTCCATTTTACACTGGAAGCCCACTGGGCAGGGAACTGTCTCTGAAAATTTATGACTCTAAAGTGCTGCGTAGGCCTAGCAATGCTATAGAAATAAGAGGCCGTAGTCGTAGATATTTAACAAATCGATTAATTTAGGGGTGATACCTAGTCATTGGAGGAGAGAAAATGTTGCACCTATCTTTAAGAAAGGGAGTAGAAACGACCAGGGTAACTATAGACCCATTAGCCTAACCTCAGTGGTATGAAAGGTGACAGAGCAAATACTAAGAGAGTATAAATTAATGACATGGTAGCAAAGGGGAAACATGATGAAAAGGGCAATTGGGATTCTTACCGGTGAATTGCCCTTCTGTGGCCCTCCAGGGAGTTTATTCGGACCCAGGGAGCGTTCTCCCTTCCGTCCAGTAGGAGGCAGCACTGACTTTCGACTGGGCATGCGTAGGGAGAGCGCGCCCTCGCTTCCCCAGGAGTATCCAAGCCGATGGACTGGAGCTGAAATAATAACAAAACCTTTCCCGAAACCTCGGGGTTAACTGAACCAAGGCCCCTGGAAGGGGATGAACCCCCCTTACCCGTTCAGGGGAACCAAACTTAAATATATAGCCCGGGCGGGCCGAATAAACTCCCTGGAGGGCCACAGAAGGGCAATTCACCGGTAAGAATCCCAATTGCCCTTTCTATGGCCCTAGGTCCGTTTCTTCGGACCCAGGGAGGTGTCAAAGCAGTCGTGTTTATTCGGTAGGGGAGGGCCCAGTTTGACTAGTACCCATGACCCCTTGGAGAACCCGCCGACCGAATGCGGCCTCTGCGGATTGCTGCGTGTCAATTTTATAATGCCTCGTAAAGGTATGGAGGCTTTTCCAGGTAGCCGCCTTGCAAATTTCTGCTAAGGGGGCTCTGGAGCGAAATGCCGAATTGGTGGCCGCACTCCGAGTGGAGTGTGCTAGAATTGGACAAGGGGGTTGTAGCCCTGATGCCTTATAGGCTTCGGAAATGCAGGATGATATCCAGCCTGCTATGACCGTTTTAGATACCCGTTTTCCCCTGTGGCGTGGGTGGTAACTCACAAGGAGACTAGATGAGCGTCGAAAAGGAGCGGACCTCAGCATATAAATTTTCAAGGCCCTACGTACGTCTAGGCAATGCCACTGCTTTTCCAGCGGGTGGCGCGGACGGGGACAGAATGAGGGCAGGACTATGTCCTGTGCCAAATGGAAGGGGGAGGAGACCTTGGGCAAGAAGGCCGGATCCAGGCGGAGTAACACAGACTCCTTCCTGAAGGAACAGAGGGCCGGGTCAATAGACAGCGCCCCCAGCTCTGAAACCCTCCTAGACGTGGTAATCGCTATCAGGAACGCCACCTTGATAGACAGAAAGAATAAGGAAACCTGGTGTAACGGCTCGAACGGTGGCCCCGTAAGAGCCCTGAGCACCAGGTTCAAGTTCCAATTAGGGAACCTGTGGACCACGGGTGGTGAGAGTCGTTTGGCTGCTCTTATGAATTGCCTGACATGGGGATGGGGAGAAACCCTGTCCTTGCCGGATGCCCCTACTACACTGTCTATAGCCGCTAATTGCCTACTCAGTGTGTTAGGGCGGAGCCCTTTGTCCAGACCCTCCTGGAGGAACTGTAACACCTGAGGGATTGAAGGAGATAGTGGGGAAAACCTCCTAGCTCTGCACCATCCCACAAATACCCTCCAGGTGCACTGATATATGCGCCTGGTAGATTTTCTCCTGGCCGCTATCAAGGTACGAATGACAGCGTCGGAATAGCCCATCTGCTGCAGGGCTAAGGATTCAACAGCCAGGCTGTCAACTTCAGGAACTCCGGCTGGTGGTAGGCCACGGGCCCCTGTGTCAGAAGGTCGGGGGAGACCGGAAGGGTGAGGCTGTGCCCCTGCGAGAGGCTGAGCAAGTCCGGGAACCAAGGCCGGCGAGGCCAAAATGGTGCCACCAGAATGACCGTGGCCCCCTGTGCTTTGCATTTGTGGAGGGTCCGGCTGATGAGCGGGAAGGGAGGGAAGGCGTACAAGAGACCTTGCGGCCACACTTGACTGAGGGCATCGGTGGCCTCCGCGTCGTGGCAGGGGTGCCTGGTGAAAAAGCGTGCCAGCTTGCGATTCGCCGAGGAGGCGAACAGATCCAGCGTCGGCTGCCCGAACGTCTCTGTGATCAGCTGGAAGGCGGCAGAGCTCAGTGACCATTCCCCCGGCTCCAATTCTTGCCGGCTCAACCAGTCCGCCTCGACGTTCCTCGATCCCTGGATGTGGAGGGCTGACAGGGACTGCAGATGTAGCTCTGCCCACTTGATGATGTGGGACGCCTCCTTGTGCAAGGCCTTTGAGCGCGATCCGCCCTGATGGTTCACATAGGCCATGGCGCTCGTGTTGTCTGTGAACACCACTACATGACGGCCTTCCAGGATCGACAGGAAGCTGAGCAACGCGAGACGAATGGCCCGCAACTCCAGCCAGTTTATGCTGTGGTCTGCCTCTCCCGCTGACCACCGCCCCTGGGCCCGGTCGGACCCGACGTGCGCCCCCCACCCGGACAGGCTGGCATCCGTGGTCAGAACCAGCTTGGTCGGCTCCATCAGGGGTACGCCCTCCAAAAAGCGGGTTGGGTCTTCCCACCACCGGAAGGATTGAACGACGGTGCCCGGCAGAGGTAAGGCCCTGGGGACCCTGTTTATGATTTCCATCTGCCACGGACGGAGAAGCCGTTGGAGGGGGCGAGCATGAAAGCGTGCCCACTGCAGGTGGCGAGTGCAAGCGATCATGGACCCGAGCAGGGAGGCCAAGGACTGGAGGGAGGCTTGCGGTCGTGACCTCACGCGAGCTATGAGCCCCTTGATTTTTTCCTGACGAGCTGTCGGAATAAATATCCGGTTGAGCCGGGTGTCGAAAATCACACCCAGGTGTTCGAGCTGCTGGGTGGGCTCCATATGGCTCTTGGGCAGATTCACCTGAAACCCATGCTCGTTGAGGTAAACAATGGTGCGCTGGAGATGTAGCGAGGCCAGCTCCCGGGATGGTGCTCGAATCAACAAATCGTCGAGGTAGGGGAAGATCGCGATGCCTTCCAGTCGGAGATTTGCCACTAGGGGGACCAGGACCTTCGTAAAAGTCCGCGGGGCGGAGGCGAGGCCGAACGGCAGGGCGCGATACTGCCAGTGCTGGGCATGGTACGCAAAGCGGAGCCAGCGACGGTGGGCTGGCAGGATAGGGACGTGCAGGTACGCGTCCTTCAAATCGATGGAGCAAAGCCAGTCGTGTTGCGCGATGGCGAGGGAGATGGACGACACCGTCTCCATCTTGAACTTCTGCCGCTTGACACACCTGTTCAGGCGCCTGAGGTCCAGCACCGCGCGCCACTCTCCGCTTTTCTTTAAGACGAGAAATAGAAGAGAGTACAGGCCCTGACCCCTTTGGTGGCCCGGCACCCTTTCTATAGCCCCTATAGTCTCGA
Organism: Sphenodon punctatus; assembly: GCA_003113815.1. Taxonomy (NCBI): domain Eukaryota; kingdom Metazoa; phylum Chordata; class Lepidosauria; order Sphenodontia; family Sphenodontidae; genus Sphenodon; species Sphenodon punctatus. Next base: position 283,965 of record QEPC01014531.1, read on the forward strand.
GCCTGTGCAGCTCTAATAGCATTGCCTGGTGTTTGCTGGGGATGCGGGAACAGGGGGATAGGCGGAAAAACGGTTTGGGCTGGGCCGTGAGCTCTATGGCGTACCCCCGTGTTACAGTTTGAAGGGCCCAGGCATCGGATACCGTTCTGCTCCATTGCTCCGCGAAGCAAAGGAGCCTTCCCCCCAACCGCCTGGAGTCGGGGGAGAAAGAACTGCAGGAGTCAGGAGTCCTGCCTGCGGGCAGGGGAGCTCGGGCGCTTGTACGAGCTGGCCTGGGCTGCTGACCTGCCTGGTTTGGCCCCACGCCCCCTCTGCCCCCTGCCTCGCTGCTGATTGTACCAGGGTTGGTAGGCCGAGTAAGGCCGCTTGTAGCCCTGATTGGGTTTGTGGAAGGGGCGAAAAAAGGTCTTAAAGGGTTGGACCTGGTGGAGTGAGGTTTTCTTATCCTTACTCGACGCTTGAGTAAGGGCCTTATCTAGCGCTGGGCCGAACAGTTTACCGCCCCTAAACTTCCCGTGCACAAGAAGATTTTTGGCGTGCGAATCCGCTCGCCAGGGCCGCAGCCAGAGGCGGCGGCGCGCTGCTACGTTAGCCGCCATTCCCCTAGCCGCCCAGGTAACCATGTCAGCCGACGCGTCCATTAAAAATGCATGGGCGAGGGTGACGTTCGCGGCCAGCTTGCGCGACATGGTTTCCGAAATGGCAGGGTCGTGAGACAGCTTAAACCACTTCATTATGGCCCGCGAAGTGTAAGCTGTTGTGACGGCCATCTGTAAAGTGTTGGCCAGGGCCTCATAGTTTTTACGGAGGCCTATCTCGATACCCTTATCGGTAGGATCCTTCGGTAGAAGGTCCTCCGAGGATAGAAAAACGGATTGGCGGGCTAGGGAAGCAGCTGCAGCATCCACCCTAGGGGTCTTAAAAATAGGGTCGCTGTGCTTAGTAAAGCCATAGAGGGCCTGTTGAGTTTTGGAGAGCCTAGCCACCTTAGTGGGTTGCCTCCACTGGGCCCTGATAAGTCGCTCAAAAGCCCTGTCCAGTACCACCCCTTTACGCCCCTTGGAGAGCTTAGGGATGTACTCCCTATCAGAATCCTCCTCAGAAGAAGAGGTATCGGACTCCCCTGTCTTACGGGACGTGGGGGTGATGCGCATCACCCTCTGGGCTCTCTTAAGGAGCTTCGGGCCTTGCTCGGAGGGCAGCTCCCTGCCTACTTCCTTGTGGCCCTCACTAAGAATAGCCTCCCATTCTGGGGCTTCCTGCTGGTCCCCTGCCGAGGAATACTCCTCCGCTAATGAGCCGACGTCCTCCGAGGATGAGGACGGACGCGGCGGGGACTGCACCCGGCGTCTCTTGCGAGGTGGGGGCAGAGGGGTGTCCAGCTGGTCAGAGGAAGATTCCCCCAGCTCCCCCTCCTCCGAGGGGGCCGCGTCCTGCTCACTCCCAGAGGAGGAACCCAGGAGATCGCGGAGGGAAGGGCCCTTCTTGGTGACCCCCTTTCGCGGGCCTGCCTTCTGCTTGCCCTTGCTGGCATGCCTAGAGGCTCCCTTAAAGGTGTCCTTGGGGGGAGGGGCCCTCCTTTTATGGGCCTTGAGCTGGTTCGCTTCAATGCGGGCCAGCACCCCCATCATTGTTTGCAGAGCACTCATCTGGAGCCTCTGAAACTCTTCAGACCCCCCTCTTACTTGAGAGGGGGCAGAGGATTCTGCCCCCTCCATGTCCTCAGCGCCCGCGTCGCGCTCCTGGCCACGTGGCTCCTCCGCGAGTGCAGCGGGGGCCGGTGCCTGGGCCTGCTGGTCCCTCGCGCCGTCGCTGCTCGCCCCAGCGCTGGGCTTCTGAGCGGAGGCGTGCCTGGGAGCCGCTCGTCGGGCCTTCCCCGTCTCCGGCATCGCCGCCTCGCTCCTGGGTCGTGTGTGCCCCGCAGGGGCCGCACGCCACTCACTGGCCCCCCGGGCCGTACAGGCTGTCGGCTCCGGGCCGAGGGAACCGCCGAGCTCGCCGCTCCGACAGAGGCTTTTCCGCGGATTTTTTCTTTTTCTTTTTATCTTTTGTAGTAAGCGGCCAAGCCGCCGCTTGTAGCCGCAAGCCACCCCCCCGTGAGAGAGGGAGGCACGAAAGTCGGTGGGGCAGTGGAGCCCCGTGCTGCACTGCCTATCCGTCCGGAGGCAGACTTTCGACTGGGGAAGCGAGGGCGCGCTCTCCCTACGCATGCCCAGTCGAAAGTCAGTGCTGCCTCCTACTGGACGGAAGGGAGAACGCTCCCTGGGTCCGAAGAAACGGACCTAGGGCCATAGAATGCAGCATGTGATCACAAAGGGTAGATCGCTGCAAACTAATCTGATATCCTTTTTTTTTAAAAAAAGTATCTAGCCTTTTAGATAGAGGGAATGCAGTCAATTTGTTGTATTTGGATTTTAATAAGGAATTTGATACTGTGCCACATGGTAAATTACTGCTTAAGCTGGAAAAGATGGAAATTAACAAAAAGATAATTAGATGGGTAGAAAGTTGTTTAACTGGAAGAAAACAAAAGGTTGTGCTGAGAGGTGGAGTTTTTAGTTACCAGCTAGGAACTCATCCGATGGAAACATAGGAGGAGAGGGACTTGGGGTTATAACAGACCATAAATGACTATGAGCTGTCAACGTGACGCAGCTGTAAAAAATAAAAGGCAAACACTGTCTTGAGATGGAGGTGTGGTATTGTCAGTAGGGATAGGGAGTTATTGTTCCCTCTGTATAAGGGTCTGCTATGATCGCATCTGGAATACTGTGTTCAGTTCTGGTCACCAGTGTTCAAGAACGATGAACTTAAACTGGAAGAAGTGCAACGAACAGCTGGGATGGGGGTATTTACCTTATGAGAGGAGGCCAACAAGAGCTTCGCTTATTCAGCCTATCAAAAGGAAGGCGGAGGGGAGCACCGCAGTGTTGACTCACGGTCGGTCTGTGATCCGCTGTAACCCTCAAATCCTTCTTGACAGTGATGCTGTTGCCTAGCCAATTATTTTTGAACTTCTAATTATAAATTTGGCTTTTCTTTCTTACGTGCAACGCTTTACATTTGTCTTTGTTGAATTTCATTCTATGGTTTCCAGCCCAGAGCACCAATTTACAAAGGTCATTTTGAATTTTAAACCTATCCTCTAGCAAGTTTGCAATTCCCCTCATTTTGTATGGTGAGCGAATTTGATAAGTATATGGTCCATGCCTTAATCTACAACCGAGAACTGATTCCTCTGAAACCCCGCTGAACACGTCTTTCCAGTGTGAAAATGACCCATTACTACTATGGGTGCATTTATTTATTTAGATTTTTTTTTTCCAAGCCAAATTCCGTATCCACCTAATAGTAGTAGTTCCTGCTACAGCACTATCTTCATCTTGCTTAGGGGAATGTCATGTGGGTCTAAATCAAAAGCCTTGCTTAAGTCAAGATATATTACATCAGGGATGGGCAAAGATTACTAATTCTGAGAGCCGCATCCATTTGTTAATTTATTATTATTATTATTATAAGCATTTGTATAGTGCCAGCTGTGTACCTGGCACTTTACAAAACAACAACAATGACGCAGTCCCTGCCTACGGCTTACAATCTAAAAGACACGGAGGGGGAGACAAGGAGAGGGGACATAGGGAGAGACAAGGGATAAATAACAATCAAGTGGATGCAAAGTCTCAGGTGCATGTGCTTGGCTTGGTTGCAGTTAGGCAGGAGTCAATGGGGAGGGCAGACAGTAAAAATTGGGATGAAAGTTCTAACAGGCGTCGGGAAAGGCGGCGAGGAAGAGGTGGGTTTTGAGGAGGGATTTGAAGGTGCTGAGGGAGGGGGCAAGGCGGATGTGGGCAGGGAGGGAGTTCCAGGCATGGGTGGCAGCGAGGGAGAAGGGGTGGAGGCGGTTAGAGGAGCAGGGGAGACGAGGGAGAGCAAGGGAGGGGACAGAGGAGGAGTGGAGAGTGCATGCAGGAGTGTGTACGGAGATTAAGGGGGAGGCAGGTTGTGAAGGGATTTATAAGTGAATACCCGGAGTTTATGAAGGATGCGTTTGGGAAGGGGGAGCCAGTGAAGAGAGAGGAGAGGCTGCACGTGGTGAAAGCGACGGGTCGAGTGGATGACCCTAGCAAGGGAGTTTTGGATGGAGATAAGGGGGGGGGACAGGTGAGAGCGAGGGAGGCCAGTAAGGATTTACCGCAATGGGGCCAAAGAGCCGCAGGTGGCTAGAGCCACAGTTTCTCCACTTCTGTACTATGTCAACTGCGCACTCTACTAAACTAGTAACTTTATCATAGGAGGAAACAAGGTTGGTCTGGCATGATTTGTTCTTAATGAACTCATGTTGCCTATTCGTAATCATCCCGCTTTCCTCTAGGTGTACACAAATCACTTCTCTTACGATTTGCCTGGAATATCTTCTCGAGTACTGAAGTCAGGCTAGCTGGTCTAACTGAAGCCTAAAGAATGGCGGGTGCGATCAAAGAATAAGTGCTTTCCTGTATAAGAGAATTTCCCAGTATTGTGGTCCATGAGAACGCAGTCTGGGAGAGATCAGTAATATACACTGGGCGTTTTTAAATGAGACGCCACCATGTGGGGCCCCACACTGTCCGCGTGGCCAACCGCTCGTTTGAATTGGTTTGTGGGGAGGTGCACTCCCGTGAACCACGCACCAGCCTGGAGTGAAAATCCGGAGTGCCCCGTGCGGGCAAGGGTGGTCGCTTCCGTGGATGGGGCAGCCATACAGGGAGCCTCCCAGATGAAGCCCTCTCCACGCATGGCACCCTGCACCCGCCCCCCACGCAGCGGCCACGGACTCCCCACCCTGCCGCACTTGTTTAGAAACACCCATAGACAAATCACGATTTGAAATGATTAAACTTACAGCTTTTACTTTTAATTTTTTTTTTTACAGATTTAATCTCAGACGTTTCTTGTGGCTATTTGCAAGTTATGTTCTTTTTCATTCATCCAAAACCCCAACAAATATTGACAACGTGTGCATTATATGGCCACACTTTGTATTAATGTTCCAGTCATAAATAGTCAAAACTTTGCTATAAAAACCTGCTTATAATGAACTGCTGTTTATAACAATCCCAGTTTCAAGAACCATTTCCTATCAATTGCATTTTGCCAAATATTAAGAAACTGAATTCCCTGATAAAAGGAACTCTCTGTGGTCCCAAAGGGATTCTTTACACTAAAGTTATACTGTGCTATATAAATGGTTAATTAGCCATTTATTAAAATGTTAACTCGACAACTTAAAAAGATCATTAATTTCCAGCAGGTTGCTCTTAATCAGGTCTTACAAGCATCTACGGCAATACCATTCATGCCTGCCATCACTGATTAACCCTTTGTAAATTATTTATAACTAGAATCGTAACAGAAAGCAGGGCCCCACATATTAATAAACTGAGGGATATGTCACGCTGCGGTGACAATGATTAGTTCCAGGGGTGACGCAGGGCTGGGTAAAAATAAGGACCGGGAGGGGACAGGCAGCAATGTACATGTGCTGGGGTCTCACTGCTGGTGTCCAGCGGGTTGCACACGGGCACTCTTTCTCCTCCCGGCTCTGTTCTCCATTTCCCTCCTTCCACCTCTGACAGAAGAGGCAGTGCCGGACTAGCAGCTGCTGCTAGAAGAAGCAAAGGAACTCCGGAATCCCGCTGCTGCCGGATCTGTGCTGGAACTAGCCAGTACACAGCAACTCAGCAAAGGGTGTAGGGGTGGGCACAGTGGTGCAATACAGGATTTAGGGGTGGCACAGACAACTTTGGCTTTGTGGAGTTTGGCGTCATAGGATAAAGTCTGGGAGCCACTAACCTTGCTTGGGACGTTCAGCCCCTCCTCTCCGCCCTACAGTGGCTCCCCCTATGGAAATGCATTCACCACAGGCTCCTGGTCTTAACCTTTGAGGCTCTTCATGGCCTTGCTCCCCCATATCACTCTGCTCTTGTATCCCGCAACATTCCTGACCGGGAGCTTCGCTCCTCCTCTGCCACCACCCTCTACTGCTTGCAACTCCCCTGCTCCTCTAAACGCCTTCACCCCTTCTCTCTTGCTGCCCCCATGCCTGGAACTCCCTCCCTGAATATATTAATTCTGCTTCCTCTCCCAACTTTCAAGTTCCTCCTAAAAACCTACCCTCTTCTGTCAGGCTTTCCCTGGCTCATCATGAGTGATAGGAATCTCCTCCCTGTAACTCTGCAACCTTGTAAATGTATACTTCTCTCTTCTGATGTTCACCTCCCCCTTCCTTTGTCTCTCTTAGTTTGTAAGCCCCTTGGGGTAGAGACCTGTCTATAACTACTGATTGTACAATGCCAGATACGCTGCTGTTGCTATAAATTATTATTATTATAATAAACATTTATATAGCGTAATAAACAACAACCTAATGCAAGTCTTAAAAAGAAAAGTGGCTCTCAATTTCGTGAACCATTGTGCGTGCACACACAAAAAAGGGGGGAGGGGGCATTAAAAACTGTGACAAAGTTTTAAAGGATTAACTCTTACCGATTTCAGCAGGCAGTTGCTTGATTTTGTTCTCCCGTATGCTGAGCGTAGAGATAACCGACAAGTTTCTGATCTCCTTTTCCACAGTAGTGATACGATTAAAGCGTAGATAAAGAGTGGTGAGATAATTTAGCCTGTATACCACGGGAGGAATCTCTCTAAGTTTGTTATGCCGTAGATCAAGCATGCGCAGTTTCTTCAAGTTATCAAGAGAGTCAGGCAAACTGGTAAGTGAGTTCTCATTCAAAGCCAGTGTTATCAGATTCACAAGACAGCCCACCTCCGCCGGTAGCGACTGTAGTTTGTTACCGTATAAATAAAGTTCTGTTAACTGTGTCAACTCTTTGATAGACGATGGAAGGATGTGTATAGACCTCTTGGACAAGTCCAAGCGCACTGAATTCTCTTCCCGACATTTATTTAACTCTTTGATCACCTCAGCATTGCTGGATTTTTTGCGAGTTGGCGCTGGGTTAGGTCGTTTTATTGTGTTATCTACTGAAAAAGCCACACCTGGCTGCGCACTACTGGAGTCCTTCTTTCCATCTTTGGCATCTTTCCCTTTGGTCTTGGGCTCTTTTTCTTTGCCGTCTTTCCCAAATCCGCCAGAAGCCTTGGCCTCCTTCTCCCTCTCCTTTGCCGATGAGACTTTGGGATCCTTGTCTTTACAGTCTTTTTCTTTTCCTAGATTACTACTCATGGTGACACACAACTGGGCAGGCACCACATGAAATCCAACTTAATTTTTAATGTAATGAACAAAAGCAATCCATTCACTGCTGAAGGTATTAGAATTCTTAGAACAATTCATTCACTGCTGAATGTATGAGGATTCTTAAAAGACCTTGGCTGGAAGGAGCAATTTCTGTGGCCCGATACCCATCTGCTACATGTTGGTTAGGAAGGCACTCTTTCCCAATCCTGATATCAGAGAGTTCAGCTGTTAGTAATCAGATGCTCACAGGATCCTCATAATTTCTGCAACACAGAGGGGGGGAAACCAGTGTTAATGTAAATATAATTCACTTATAGATTAAACATTCTGGTTGTCAGAGCACTCAATGTGGAGACTGAACCACATCTATAACTAATCCCTTGCTTCAACTCTCCCATCTCCACCCTGATACCCAAACATTTTAAAAGAAGAAATGAGAGAAGGCACAATTTTCTGTCTGTTCCCAACATTCAAGTTCTAGGAACAGTAAGGACATGGCTTAAGATGGAAGACTGGCTCCGATATTCAAATGCAAGACGGAAAAGAGTTACAGTTCTTAAAGACGATACTGAAACGAGCATGAATCCCCAGTTCCTATAACTAGAAGCCAGCGCACTGTGTTGACATCGCGTATCAAGAAATCTTTCCAAGCCTGTTCAGAATTACCAACCTTTCTTCCTTTGACCCACATGAAATAAAACCTTGGCAGCTAGAAAGAAATTTTTTGTCCTCAGATGCAAACAAACAGCTAAAATTAGGTTTGGAACAATCTTTTAAAAAGTCAACAGTTTGGAAGGAATTGAAGCTCACGTGGTGTTACATAAACTGGTAATGAAAGAGTTTGAGAAAGAAACCCTCTTCTGTTCCATAACGGCCTGACTCCGGGGTTTGTTTTTTTTAACACCTTTCTCTACAGCACTGGGTGTTAATACGCAGCACGAGAGCCCCTGTATGAGTGGGTGTTTTCATGGTCTATTAGATGGTCAAGATCACCCCCACAGCGTTGGTTCAGAGAATGGGTGTTAACAAACGAGACAGTAACTCGCTGTAATACGTGCTCGGTCCATGCAGCCCTCACTAACACGGTTCCCCCCCCCCTTCCCCCTCTTCTTTTTTGGAGTGTTCTAAAAGCAAAAATAAACATTCAAAGCACCAGTGAGAGCGAGAGCAGGGAGAGCACTCGCTCCTCGGACCGCTCTAGGTGCTTCGCCTGGAACTCTATGGTCCTGGTGGGCCTCTACATGCACAGAGGCTGCATGTACCCTAACTGACAGAAGGTGGCCATGTGGGTGCTCGTTAGCCCACATCAGCCTGCATTCGCCCACACAGCAGGCTCCGGATTCTCCAAACCACGCTATGAGTGGGGTGTGAACATCTGGCAACCACCTAACAACAGGCAGGTGGGCATGCACCTGGCATGGGCCAACATAACCTAACGTCTCGTTTGTCAACATCTAATGTGGAGCCCACCTTGTAGGCTAAGGCTGACTAATGTGCACCCACTTGTTGGCTTGCTGCCTATTAGGTGGTGGAGAGTTGGTGTGTGTTTGGGGAGGAGTAAGCGATGGGTTGTAGCTGCTATTGCTGCGATACAAAGTGGGTGGTTGGAAAGCAGGGCTGGCTTGGGTGTGAAATGATCAGCAAATCAGCTCCGACTGGATTTGTATTTAGGAAATATTGCTCTCTCTGTGCAGCATCCCCCCACCCCTGCCAAAGCTTCCTTAGTTGCTAAAATCTCCGAGGAGGAGTGGAGGAAAGTGGAAGCATCTGGCTTCCCTGCCTCCCTGTTGCACTTGACGGCATATTCTCCTCTCCAGCCCCTCCAACCCAGTTTGTGTATTAGGTTAGGCATTCACAGAATGTGGGGGAGTAGTACGCTCATACAACATCCACTTGTGCAGGGCTAATGTGGGGTGTTTTTAAACGAGACCCGTCCACGCATGGCCCGCCACTGTCCATGCGTCCAACCGCTCATGCGACAGTGGTGCGTGGGGAGGCGTGCTCCCGTGACCCATGCACGACGCACAACTGAAAAATCGGGAGTGCTCCGTGGGGGCCAAGGTAGCCGCCTCCATGGACGGGCCAGCTATGCTAAGAGATGCTCATTTGAAGTGCTCCCCACATACAGTGTGTGCATGGGCAACCCACAGCCGTGCCATTCAGCGACCATGGACCACGCCCCCACCACGGCACTTGTTTAAAAAATACCCATGCTGTCTGTTAACACCCACTGTCTGCTGTCAGAGACAGGATACTGAGCAAAGGTAACCTCCAGCCCCAATATGTATAGGGTTGCAATTCTGTTCCTAAAATCATCCTCATTGGGCACAGGCAACTTTGGTTTCACTCATCGTCAATGGGCCATTTAGTCATTTCAAAACTAACATCAGACTTTGAAGCTCTCTCATTTGTACAAAAAAAGAATAAGGCCATTTCATGAGGACTGAACTTTCATCCTTCTGCGTTAAACACCCTTTTGCCTACAAAAAGCAGCATCCCTTTATTTTCTTTGTTATTTGCTGATGTTGCAGAGTTTCCTAGAATTTAACACAAGTGCTTTGCTTCCCTCACTGCCAAAATCTATTTTGATTTCCTTTGTCAACACAAGAGCTGTGCCCTCTTTCTGACATCAATGTGACTTCATATGGTCCAGAGTCACTAGGATAGGAAAATATTTTGTACCCTTAAGGCAAAAGTGGGGGCACTTTGAGAAACCACAGAACAAGACAAACAACAGAAGCCCCACAGACTGGATAGCAGATGGTGGTGGGGTGCTTAAAGGGTGAGCTCAGGGTAGAGATCCAGACCACGGATCCAACCCCCTCCTTGAGAGCATTCCCTTATCTCTGTTCCCTTCTCCCTGAGCATCCTCCTTCCTTGTTTGAATGTAGGGGCGCAAGCCAGGGGCCAGATCCAAGAATACAAAAGGGGCCAAATAAGAGCGAAATTTGGCCCATCGATCAGGGGCTCCTCGCCCAATTAATTATTTGTGATTAATGTAAATCATTAATTTAAATTTGATACCTCACCCTTCGCCTAAGGCTCAGGGTGGCTTACAATATTACAAAATAAATACATAAAACTACATTAAAATCTCTTTATCAAACCCCACCCTCAGCTCTCATGCTTTGTCAAGAAGAAAGCCATACATAGCCTGCAGAATAGGCACAGGCACAGGCGCTGGCAGACCTCCAGGGCAAGAGAGTTCCACAACATGAAGCAAAGGCCAAGAAGTCTTATTGTAAACAGACTTTGGAGTTAATCACATATACGTACAAAACCTTTTAATACCAGTTCAGGTCGCTTGCCTTCCCTCTCTTTCCAAAGACCGGCAAAATGGGCTGGAAACACAGAAGAGGAATCCCATCACCGTTCCTAATAAACTGTCCTTCAATCCTCCCCCCCTGCCCGTCCCACACAAAAATCCAGAAAACCCAGCTTAACCCTAGCCACAACAGCCTAGCAGAAAAGATCAGCTAACAACAACGGCCACGTCACACGTTACCTAATTTCCGTGATGGCCATCGCGGCTTTATTCTGACGGGAATTAGCACATGGGGGAATGCGCTATCCCGTTTTTATCTCGCAAGCACACTCACGTATGACCGGGTGCCCCAAAGTAGTTTTTACAATGATGGGTTTTCTTGCGGGATAAAAGCAGAATAACGCATTCCCACATGGGCTCGCTCCCATGAGACTAGAGATCGGTTTGCATTCACGGACGTTTCCTTCCCTCCCAAGTAACATGTAAAGTGGCCACAATCTTCTAAGACGCAGTAATTAAAAACTAACAGCGAGATTCACAACACATTCTAGCTGTAACCCCCACAGAGAAGAGAAGCAGATAGATAAGTAAGCGCACCAAAACTAAAAAGATATATAGAGAGCCTCTCTCGCTAAGGTTTTTTCCCTCCCTGTTCTGAGAACTTGCAATTAGCACTTCCTTGACACACTTGCAATTGATAAGGAAGATACTGATCAGAAGTTATCTGGTTAGAACAAACCTTTGGAAGAAAAACGCCCATCAAAAGCACTTCACGATCGCCCACCTCAAAAACATAAAATTAACTTTAAAATCATAACATTTTAGGAATAATAAAATGTACAGGGTTTTGTCTTATTGACTGAGGTTTTAGGTTAGACTGACTGAAGTTATGTTATCAAGCTCTTCTCCACAACCATGAGGACTAGAAACTGACTTTCTTTAGTTCTCGCTCCCCTATTATTATTATTATTAGTATTATTATTATTATAATAAGCATTTATATAGTGCCAGCAATGTACCTGGCACTTTACAGAGAATAAGATAGACATGGTCCCTGCCCATGTCTACTCAATTACTTTGTAAAGCACCAGGTACATTGCTGGCGCTATATAAATGTTTGCTAATAATAATAATAATTTTTTTAAATACTTTAAAAAGAGTCCTAAGCGCAGCATTCCTATATTATCCCTTGTGATTTGGGGCGCTAAGAAATCCCTAAAACAGCGACAAATGGAGACCAAGGGTGTTAATAGATAACGCACTAGCCTTCTATGAGAGGGCATTTTCATGGTTGTCTATTTCGTGGTCAGGATCACCCACCATTCACCCCCACAACGTTGGTTCAGAGAATGTGGAGCTCACCATGTGAGCTAATGCTGGCTAACGTGTACCCACTTGTTGGTGTGCTATCTATTAGGTTGTAGAGGAGGCTGGTGTGTGTTTGAGGAAGAGTAAGCAATGGGTTGTAGCTGCTGTTTCTGCAATAGGAAGTGGGCTGTGGTTGGCTTGGTTGTGAATTGATTGGCAAATCAGCTGTGACTGGATTTGACCTTGGGGTGGGTGAGACGGACAGATGAAGCAATGCAGGGCAGGTACGTATATGAAAACAATCACTTTGGAACGAGTTTTTAGAAAACAAGCCATTAGGATTTCAAACATTTAAACACAATGAAGGGAAACCAACAATCGATTGTTAAACAGAATAAATGCACCAACGGAGCATAATTCTGAGCTTGCGTGATTTGTAAATTACTATTTAGCTCCTTAAACTTCATGCAGTCTTTCTTCTAAGATATGGGACTTTAGGATAACTTTTGAGATTCCTTCCCCCCCCCCGCTTACATTACACCTCTTTCAGTGATGTGGGAACATCTTTATTTTAATGAACACATACCACCAACTCCTAGTAGAGGGAAGAAACTGTGGCAAATAAACCACTATTAACAATACCACAATTACTATTATTAATACAAACAGTAATACTACTACTAATACTATTAGCAAAGAAAAATACTAAGTAAGTACTGGATTGAGTTAGAACTAAAATAATGAAAAGAAAGTGATTAAGCCATGTAATCTGTTAATAAACTGCAGCTTCCCCAAAACTGGTACCTTGGAGGAAAAAACATCTTGCCTTTAAGAATAAATAAATAAATATAAAATTAAGCCAGCCAACGCTATTTTCCAAATGGCTGGGATGAGTAATACTAGATTTAACCACCACCGCACAGTGGCACAATTTGTTTATAACGTAGACTATACCACCCAAAGATACCTCATTCTGGCAGCAGTGAAAATAATATAAGAGTCACACAGTCATCAATGACTTTCAGTGAACTAATTCACAACACTTTAACTGACAATTGAAAAAGCCCCTTTTCACCTAAGGAACATACAGGTCAGGTATAATTCCATGCCCTAGTTCAAACCTGTCACCCTACCATACAGGAAAACAATCACACCTTGAAATCCTGGGACTAAGAGCAAATTTGACCCCTTTCACCACAAAATATGGGATATTGCTTATTTGCAGAAAAGGTGACCCCCACCTCCCAATCTCTGCTAGGTTGTCGGCACTCCTGGAAATGAAAGTCTTGCTAAAAACAGTCATCCACAAACTGAAAAGCCTCTAGAAATGCAATGCATGCAACCTGCACAAGTGGCTTCAAACGCCAACGGGCAACCTGCACAGAACCTCAGCGTTACTCCAAGCACGCCACCACAATCCTCCTTGCACACAAAACCACCAAAGCGGACGCTACCCATGCACCCAAGAACCCATCTGTAATGGGGACAGGAAGGCTGTCTCTCTGCAGCACCATCTTCACAGACATTTAGACTGAAGTGAGAATAGCAGCCATTTCAACCATTTCCCTGGAATCTTATTAAAAAAAAAAAAAAAAAAGCAGCTCTATTTTAGGTTGCTTCAATAACTTGTAGTTATTGATTCATTTTTTCATATATCAGTACGCAAACCAAATGTCAGAATATAACATTTACCCGGTACAACATGTTCAAGAATGAAAAGCGCATTATGACACAGAGATTCAAAGATAATCTAATTACTTACACTGCATAACATACTTGGTATAAAAGACCACCCATTTTTTAATTACATACACGTATAATTTTACATAATGTCCATTTTCTCCTTACCAGCGCGCATTAAGAAAAGTGTATTACAGTTAACACACATGTATTACAGTTACAAGTGGTGCCACAATGGTCCATCAAGCCTAGCATCCTGTCTCTGACAGTGGCCGCTCTCGGTTGCTTCAGTGAAGCACCCAGCAGGTCATAATGAAGTGAGCCATTCCCTGAGGTCCACTCCCAGCTCTTATTATTATTATTATTATTATTATTATTAACAAACATTTATATAGCACCAGCAGTGTACATGGCACTTTACAAAGTAATAAAATAGACACGGTCCCTGCCCCTAGGGCTTACAATCTGAGAGACAGGAGCTGGGGGAGAGACTTAGGAAGGGGAACAGAGGGAGAGACAAGGGGTCTAACATTCATGAAGATGCGAGGTCTCAAGTGCACGTACTTGGCTTGGTTACGATGAGAATGACAGCAGGCAGGTCCATGTTGCAAGGATAAGGGTAAACCGATCGTAGGTATAGGAATAGTGGCTCAGCAGGATAAAGAGTCAGACAGAGCAGAGCGAAAGAGGTGAGTTTTAAGGAGAGATTTGAAGGTATGAAGGGAGGGGGCAAGGCGGATGTGGACAGGGAGGGAGTTCCAGGCATGGGGGGCAGCAAGTGAGAAGGGACGAAGGCGCTTAGGGGAGCAGGGAAGGCGTGGAAGGGTGAGAGAAGGGACAGAGGAGGAGCGAAGTGCACGGGCTGGAGTATGGAGGGCGATAAGTGCAGAGAGGTAGGGGGGAGCAAGGTTGTGAAGAGCTTTATAGGTGAAGACTAGGAGCTTGTGCAGGATTCGTTCAGGAAGGGGAAGCCAGTGAAGCGAAGAGAGGAGGGGCTGCACATGGTCGAAGCGACTGGCGAGGTAGATGACCCTGGCAGCAGAGTTTTGGACAGAGATGAGGGGAGAAAGGTGAGACCGGGGAAGGCCAGTGAGAAGGAGGTTACAGTAATCGAGGCGAGAGATGACCAGAGCATGAACAAGAGTTTTGGCAGACGAGACAGAGAGAAAAGGGCGAATCTTAGCAATGTTATGGAGGGAGAAGCGACAGGATTTAGCAACAGAGTCAATGTAGGGTTTAAAAGAAAGGGCTGAGTCAAAGATGAAGCCTAGGCTACGGGCTTGGGGGACAGGCAGGATGGTGACTCCATCAATAGTTATTGACAGTGAGGAAGGAGAGGAAGGATGAGGGGGGAAGATAAGGAGTTCAGTTTTAGCCATGTTGAGTTTGAGTTGACGTTGAGACATCCAGGTAGAGATGTCAGAGAGACAGTTGATGAGACGAGCTTGAACAGAGGGAGAGAGAGAGGGAGTAGAGAGATAGAGTTGAGTGTCATCAGCATAGAGGTGGTATTGGAAGCCATGGGAGGCAATGAGTTTGCCTAAGGATGAGGTATAGATCGAGAAGAGGAGAGGGCCAAGAACAGAGCCTTGAGGAACACCAACTGAGAGGGGGAAGGAGGAGGAGGTGGAGTTGGAGAGAGACACATTAAAGGAGCGGTCAGAGAGGTAGGAGGAGAACCAGTTATGGACAGAGCCACAAAAGCCAAGGGAGTGAAGGGAATCCAGCAAGAGTGAGTGGTCAACAGTATCGAAGGCAGCAGAGAGATCAAGGAGGACAAGAATGGAATAGAGACGTTTAGATTTAGCCACCAGAAGATCGTTGGTGATCTTAGTGAGAGCAGTTTCAGTAGAATGAAGGGGGCGGAAGCCAGATTGGAGGGGGTCAAGGGAGGAGTTGGAGGATAGGAAGTCAAGGCAGCGGGAGTAGACAACACGTTCAAGCAGCTTGGAAGCAAAAGGAAGGAGTGAGACAGGACGATAGCTAGAAGGGTCAGAGGGGTCAAGAGTGGACTTTTTGAGAATAGGAGAGACTGTGGCATGTTTGAAGGCAGAAGGGAAAGAGCCAGTAGAGAGGGAGAGGTTGATGATGTGCAGGAAGGAAGGGGCGACAGTGGGAGTAATGGAGGTGAGGAGGCGGGAAGGAATGGGATCAAGGGGGCAAGTGGAAGGGTTGGAGGAGGAGAGCAGAGAGGAGATTTCCTTAAGGGAGGCAGGGGAGAAGGAGGACATGAGAGAAGGAGGGGGAGGAGGGAGAGGGGTGGGAGTGGGAAGAGAGGAGTGGGAAGCGATGTCGAGGCGGATCTTGTCTATCTTGGAGGTGAAGAAGGAGGCAAGATCCTGAGCAGAAAGGGAAGAAGGAGGGGGAGGACAGGGAGGCTTGAGGAGGGAGTCAAAGGTAGAGAACAGGCGGCGAGGGTCCCGAGAACAGGACTCAATGCGGGAGGCATAGTAGTGTTGTCTAGCAAGGGAGATAGCAGAAGTAAGGGTGGAGAGACAGAATTTGAAGTGAAGGAAGTCAGCGTGAGAATGGGATTTGCGCCAGAGTCGTTCAGCAGCACGAGTGCAAGAACGGAGGTGGCGGATACTAGGGGTGAGCCAAGGACGGGGGTTGTGGGAGAAGGCAGGGCGGGAAGAGAGAGGGGCATGGGAGTCAAGTGTGGAGGAGAGAGAGGCGTTGAGAGCAGAGACAGCGGAGTCAGGGGAGGAGGAAGAGAAGACTGTAGGAAGAAGGGGAGAGAGAGAGGAGGCAAAGTCCAGGGGATCAATAGCTTGAAGGTCACGGAAGGGGCGTAGAGAAGGGGAAGAGGAGGGGGGACAGTGGGAAATGTTGAAAGAGGCAAGGAAGTGGTCTGATATAGGATGAGGATCGAAGGAGAGATCAGCGACAGAGCAGTTTCTAGAGAGGACAAGATCAAGAGAATGGCCATTAGTATGGGTGGGGGAGTTGGTCCAAAGGTGGAGGTTGAAGGAGGAGGCTAGGGAGAGGAAGCGAGAGACTGAGGGCTGAGATGGGTCATCAACATGAATGTTGAAGTCACCAAGGATGAGAGTGGGGATATCAACAGAGAGGAAGAAAGTGAGCCAGGACTCAAAGTCAGAAAGAAAGGAAGAGAGAGGACCAGGGGGACGGTAGATGACAGCAACACGTAGATGGAGGGGGGAGTAGAGGCGCACGGAGTGAGCCTCAAAGGTATGGAAGGAGAGAGAGGGGGGAGGAGAAATTGGTTGGAACTGACAGGATTTAGCAAGAAGGAGGCCCACCCCACCACCCCGTCCTTCAGGGCGGGGTTGGTGAGAGAAGGAGAGACCCCCACAGGAGAGGGTAGCAGGCGTGACAGAGTCCGAGGGAGTGATCCAAGTTTCAGTAAGGGCAAGGAGCTGGAGGGAGCGAGAGAGGAAAAGATCATGGATATAGGGAGCTTTACTGATAGATGAGCGACAGTTCCAGAGGGAGCAGAAAAATGGTAGTTGATGAGGGGGGAGGCAAGGAATAGGGATAAGATTGGGAGAAGGGGAGCGTCGTGGTAGGCTAGAGACAGGAGGAATAGGGATAAGATTGGGAGAAGGGGAGCATCGAGGAAGGCTAGAGACAGGAGTGGAAGGGGAGCAATGAGAGAAAGTAGCCAAGGGAGCAAAGGATGTATGGGGGAGGTTAGAGAGTGGTGATCGGTTGGGGGGAGGAAGAAGCTGGGAGGAGAAAAGTAGAGGGAGAAAAAGATGGACAGGAAGAGGAGAAGGAGAGGAGGGAAACAAAAGGCGAGAAAATAGGGCAGACATGTTAGTGAGTAAGATAGGAGGGGAAAATACAGTAGAAAAGAAATGGAGAAAAGTACCTGTAAGGCGCGCGCCTTTTGGCCCCCTGGTCGGTGGCGCTTGGGGTGGCAGGAAGGCCAGCCCCAGGAGAGTAGTGGTGTCCTCAAGCGATGACAGCCGAGGATGCTGGGAGCGTATGCAGATGAGCTGCAACCTCACCAGTTCTTGACAGTAAGAGGCTACATCCCCCAACCTATTTGACTTGAAGCTTAGAAGCAAAGTCATGAAGCTATAATAAAATAGGGGAGGAGCAGAAGCCTTACAGGATAACGTAGTGGACAGTCAAAGAAACCACAGCCAGCTGATGAAAAATTAGCATTGAGTGGGGATCAAATATTTAGTGTTCTATGCTGGCAAGGCCAGTCTTACAATATACGGAGCCCAGAGCAAAGATGAAAATGTGGGGCCTTGGGTGGCACCTCCCCTATGTCCTTACCCCTCAGAGAGACCCTCTGCGGGCCCTAGAAGTCACGTTTGGGGCCCCACTGGGAGGGAGCAGAGGTCACTGCACCCTGCCCTAGTGACCCCAGGAAATAGAGAAAATAGCGTGGGCCATGGCAATAAATTGGGGCCACACTGTGGTAAGGCTGGCCTTGTATTTTATTTATTCGAATTCATATGCCGCCCTTCCCAAGGATCAGAGAGGCTCACAAGTGGTAAAAATAGATTAAAATAATAAAAATACAGTTAAAAAACCCTCACACCCCCCACCAAACCCTCCCAATACCACCTCCTCTCACAACCCTACTCCTATCCCCACCCACCAAATCCTTTTTTAAACAGGAACGTCTTACACCGCCTCCAGAAGACACTTAGGCTCAACCGAACCTCCAGGAGAAGGGAGTTCCATACCACTGGGACAGCAACCGAGAACGTCTCCCTGTGAGCCCTTGCTGTACGAACAACGCTGACAGATGGTACCCACAGGAAGGTGTCCCCGGGCCGCAATATGCACCCATGTATGTAGGCAGAAGCCACAGGTTGGGTGTATGATAAAGCAGGAAACAGAATTTGAGACAGGTTCCGAGCAAGCGATAGGTAAAGTACACATCTCAGTGATCATGCGAGAGTAAGCCACCAAGAGCTAGGACAACTGCCACGAAGGACAAGGCTTTAGAACCAGAAATGACGCTGGCAAGAATGTCAGACTCATCTAGAGACTGCGACCGGGTTGCAGCTAAAATGGATCAAACTGATGCAGAGATCTTTAAAAATAAAAGATTTGAGAAATTGTAAAGGAATTCTGGAGCAGCAGCTTGTGATGGAACATACAAGAGGTTGCTCGTAAGTGGGGTGGCCATACCTCCCCCTTTAAAAGACAACGCTTATCAAAAATACACAGTGCGGGGCTGCACTCGAACCAATGCAACCCTGCAACATGTATTTTCCATTAGCATCCTCTTTTAAAGGGGAGGTATGGCCAACCCACACATAAGGGACTTTGGATGAAAAGGCTAGTGGGAGATAAAAGATGTGCAATATATTATAGAGCAAAGTGGTAAAAGATCAAAAGAAGTTATGAGAGATTTAGGGGTGAGGTCCAGCTTTCAACTTCAACAGAGGAAGATAACGATGAAATCAGTTACACCGACATCAACCAAGCTTTAAAGAAGATACCCAGACACAGAATTTTAAAAATGTAAACATTACATGTGGCCAAAAGAAAGACAAATATCTGCACATAAATGTGGTGATTTAATGCTGTACAGGAGGCATAAGAAGAAAAGGTTTAAGTGAGGGCAGAAAATAAGGATGGCAGAAGTAATGAGGAATGCAAGCTGGCAGGGATAGGTGAAAAGAAAAGTTGTGGAAACCAACGCAGCCAGCCAGGCAGGTAAAATCTTGTGTGCAGACAAAAGGAGAAGAGGAGATAGATTAGCCAGGCAAAGAAACGCTGAACATTCAGAAGCTGCGAGTTCCACCGGTGGAGAAACCCTCCTGGCTAGACCGCCCCTTAGGTTTCTCCCTGACCCAAGGCAAGGGACTCTGCCAGACCATATAAGGATAGGCGCTCACTTTAGCCCATCTGGCTGGCCACACCTTACCAAAGAAGGAACCCTAGGTCAGGTAACCTAACTGACCGGCCACCTTGAACAGGATCATCTGTGGCTGGGAGCCAATAGCTGAGACGCTAGCGTTGCCCTTTAAAAGAAGGCTAGTAAATTTCGAGACACAGAGACCTCATGGCCAGCATCCCCGGTAGCTGTGCTGGACTAACTTGCAACCCCCAGCTTTCTCCATCCAGCTGGGAAAGAACCGAACCCCGCATAGCTAAGACATCCGCGCTTACTATGCAGAGAAAATACTGTGAGTAATTCCTTCTATGCCGAGAAGCAGGGTTAGGGACCGTTTCGGCTTAGACGCGCTCTAAACGGGTTACCTTACCTGCTTGCAGCTGCCTGTGGTTTGCGCACGAGTTCAATGCCTTTTCCCTACCTTTTTGTATCCTTGTAATTTGGTTAACGTAGCTATTAAAAACTATAAATCTTGTTTTCTCTAATCAAGAGTGCCTGGTGTGTGTGCTGTGACCCAAAACACTTCCCAAGTTCAGCTTACGCTGGGAAAGCAATCTCTAATAAGGAGCAGGGTTTGGGCTTCCAGAGCAGCCCTTAACCCCAGAGCTCGTAGCTTCTGGGGGTGGCAGCAAAACCCGAGTGTTACGGTGATGGGCACGCAGTGAGGGAGGGGGCTAGGAGTAGAGCACACACACCCCCTACTGGACCCATTACGCCACACCATCAAAGATTAAAACATCAGCTTTTCTGTATCGTGAACATTACAGTTTGCCAGTGGAGTCGGCTACAAGATGGTTTTTGGTACGGCCACAGACCGAGCGGAAGAGCAATAATTCTAGTCAGTAACAAAAATTGGAAGCTTCCCGAGCCCTAATGGTAGGGAATTTACTTAATGAAGTATTCCCAAATAACTCTCACAAGTGGGCCAAACTGCTCATTGCCAGAGACACCCCAAGACATCAGTCTGACCTGGAGTGAAATGCCCTTTTAGGAAGCAAGAAGGAAATCAGTAAATTCAGGTGAAGCCAAAAAGAAAAAACCTAGAACAGAAATCCTAAATGCCAACCTGCGGAAAGGTATTTGGTCAATAATGACTGCACATTGAAATCATAGAATATATTTTGAGTCAATATATACTGTACAATTTCAATTTGCAGTCATTAAATCGGGTTCTTAATTTGTCTCCATTTTCACTTCTCTCCTCTGCAGGCCATCTTGCAAGGCCCACATGAGATGTTGCAATCTTTAAAGTAACAATGATGAAACAGTATTCAAATGCCAACGCTTTTGTTCTGCAATTTAGGATCCAACTCCTCGAAGCAGCTTGCAGCAACATGTAGACTGGCAGCTTCATGCACACGTGGTTTCTCAGCGTGCAAAATTGAAAGTGCCGTGTCACTGTGTTGTCATAGTAATTTCTGGTGCCACCGGGCAGCATAATCCTGCATAATCTATGAAATCTGAAAGCTAAAAATGGCCCATGTGAAATGAGTTTGGTGGTCTGAGTAACAGCTCCCATTGGACAAGGGCCACATCATAAAAACCACCAGCACAATGGGCATCTTTGTTGGAAGACTTTGCAATTGCCAAGAACTGAGTGAGTTTGGAGACTGAGCTGTATCTGTTCAGGTTAAGGCCAAGGAACATTTTAAAATACGGCAGAGAAAACTGCATCGCCACTGCCTATACTGTGCATATCATCCAGAGGCACATATCACAAAATAATCAGCATCCTTCTTTTAAAAAAAAAAAAGGCATCTAACAATTCTCAAAACTTTCTGCCAAAGGGTTCCAAGCAAGGGTTTCTTCCAACAATCTACGAACCGTCGGCTGGGTAGACTCTTATTAACCATCAGAAACTGCCAGATTCTTCTTCCAACTAAACAAGACACGCACCAAATTGCTACACTTTGATATAAATTTCTCAAAAGCGAGCTATCCACTGAATGTCACTGATTTCCTTACAGCAGGGGTGGGGAAACACAGGCTCAGGAGCCAAATGTGGCCTGCGGCTAGTTTTTTATCTGGTCCCTGGATCCAGTTCCTACCCCCAAACACCGACAGACTGAGCTCAAAATAAGGGAGCAGAGATGAGGGCATGAAGACTAGGAAAGGGGGCAGATCCATGATCTGGCTGAGCACCCCTCCTCCCCGCCCTGACTTCCATGCCTTTGTAATTTGCACTCATTTTTAAAGTGGCCCGTGGGAAGGAAACGGTTCCCCAGAATTTTGTCTTGGAGGGAAGTCTATTCAGAATGAGGGAAATCAACGTTACACTAAGATTAAGGTTTTTCCCTTTTGCTCATTCTCTTCCCCTTTGCAATACAACAATGTACCACAGCAAAAGTACAATGGCAGTGGGGAGAAAGAATTGTATAAAAATTCTATCCTAAACGTAGTAATTCCTTTGAATTATTAAACTCAACTTCCAATATTTACACAGATACAAGAACAATTTGTTCCAAGATTGTAAGCCCCTCGGGGCAGGGAACCTGTCTATATTTAACAGTTGTAAAACGCCAGGTACACTACTGGTGCGATTTAAATAAATCATAGTCAGAAACCAAGTTTGAGTATGTATTACTTGATTAAAGATTGTAGCAGCATTCTATTGTCCCCCCCGAGGAGTGTAACTAAGGGAGGGCCTGTGCCCCCCCCCCATTCAACGTCAGTGCCCTCCCAATCGTTGTTCTCCTTTTTCTGTCTGCTATTGCCCTCCTCCTAGTTGTCCTCCCCCCACCCCAATTTGACACACCTTGTTATGCCACTGACCACCCCAATCTGGTTTCTTGGTTTGGTTCTTGCCAGCATGCAGAATATTAATAATCATATTTATTTTTATATAGCCCCCCTCCCCCACCATGGCGCACAGAGCGCTTCACAAATAGCATTTTAACACAACTTTTAATCCTCACAACCACCCTGTGGGGTAGGTTAGGCTGAAAGAAGATTGTGACTGGCCCAAGGTCACCCAGTGAGTTTCTGGCTAAGGAGAGATTTGAACCGGGATGCCCGCTACCTCCCTATCCAAGAACTGTGGACGTAGGCATTACGCCCACACTGGCTCTCCTAAATTATAAAAATCTGTCAGGATATTAAATGTACAACACGTATTAAAACTTCTGTTCCTCGGCCGGTGACAGATTTGCCCGATACATCTTCCATCTCATTCCCTCGATACTTTTAGAGACAACAGTTATTTATTAAAGGCCAAAAGTTTAGAACAGAATGACTTTCAACATCTGGATTATTATTATTATTATTTTTGTCCTTAAGATTGAGTCACAAGGTTAAGTTTGTGAGAGAGTAAGGATTCTTAAGACAGACTGCTTATTTAAAGATCCAACAAGGACATGCTGTCAGCTCAAGTTTGAACAAGAAAAAGGAGGGGCTCTCTCCAATGTAATTAACGTGAAGAGTCTAATAGCATTGACACAGGACAACCAGACGTACCCCTCAACATCTGCATATTATTAAATGCTTTTAAACCGAACGTTATTCACAACCTTTGAATTTGCATTTCAGAAAAAAGGAAAATAAAAACCCAGATGAATAAATTATTCTTTGTAAAGCACCAGGTACATTGCTGGCACTATATAAATGCTAATAATAATAATAATAATAATGAGACCAGATTTCAGCACTGATTGTGTATTTATTATTATAAAGAAAGAACACAGGTCTGAAAACAACGGCTACCCACAAGCGATTTCTTGTCCAGTATTTTAATGGTGTTTTGAAGGGGGGCTGTAACTGCCAAAGGCTAGAAATTCACTGTTTACCTAGTTTTCCGCTGCTCTGGCAGTTACAACCATCACCTTCAACAGTGACAAATTCACCAGCAGTGGGGAACCTTTCCCTCCCAGGGGTGACTTTGATAGTGATAATGTCTGTCTGCCACCAGTAACTTTTTATAAAAAGAGCGTGTCTTTTCCAGATCGTTACATTAAAAACAAAAATTTGTTTTGAGCCTGCACTCAGGGGAACTGGGGAAAAAAAATCTAGACCAAGCGTGTGGGTCATGAAGAAGCTAATAGAAATGTACTAACTGTTCTCTGTGCTGCTAAAATTTTGTGGTGTGCATGCAGCTTGATGCTTCAGGCTATAACCAGATGATTCAAGCCAAGTTTGCACCTGGAGAGGGATTCATATTATTTTTAATGAATATGCTGCCCTTCTCCAAAAATGGCTTTGAGCCACTTATAAGCAGTAGCAGCAGAATACAAGCAGCATTTCCCTCCCCGCAACCATAATCCTCCACCCCTCACCCTCCATAAACCTTTCCCACTCCATTTCACACACAAGAGTCACCCCCAAAGCAACCCCTCCCACCCGAGAGACCTCCCCAGCCTCACCCAGAGGAATCCCATCCTCCTCCCATGGCCCCCTTCAACGGGGGGAATAAACAGCATGGCATCCCAGCTTTTTTGCAGTTCAGTAGGGAGAATCTCCCCTTTAAGCTAGCATTCAACCCCTCCTCCAACACTGTGGGTGAAAACAGACATGACTCTAACCACCCTTTGTGGTTATTTATGCATGTTGCAGGGCTGTATTGGTGCCCTATGCAGCCCTGCAACATGCATAAATAACCACCAAGGGTGGTTCAAGGGTGGTTAGCGTCATGTCTGTTTTCACCCTCTGTCACTGCCGACAGCGGTCTCTGTTGGATGACCAAAAATCAGTATGGGACCAATAGAAATCCTCTCTCTTTTTGAAAGAGGAATCATCTCTCAAATCCTGGACAAATTCTAGTATAATATTGCTGTGATCAACTGCACTGTTTCTACCCAAATTCTCTTTGCAGTTCTAACACGCTAACATACTCTGTCACTTTCCATACAGTCCTGATGGACACCGCAAAACCGCTGCCACACTTCACCTTAAAGGCAGCTGAATTTCTGTGGTGCTTTAAGTGTGGAGTTGCCAGATACGCACCTTTTTCCAGGACATTTATGAAAAAATACATGTTACAGGGCCGTATTTTTCATATGCGTCCTGGATAAATGTGCATATCTGACAACCCTATTTAAGTAATTCTTCTCCATCGCTTGTAAATCCAGATATAAATTGTAATATCTCCAAATTTTATATCTGGATTTATATCTTGTAAATCCAGATATAAAATTTGTCATGTGCCTTGGGGAGCCTTGTGGACAAAACAGGCTCTTAAAAAGTAGGCACATTAATACAGAATAAAAGACTGAATTCAAAGGCTTTTTCCAAAACCTGCAAACATTTTCCACCAAGAGCAGATGTACAAACTGAGATAGAGCACTTAAATTTGGTTTTCAACAGCTTTAATCAGATGTAGGCGTCTATAAAGGACTCTTTTTTTTTTTTTTAAACTCCCATTTCCTTCTTTTCTTTTTTAACAAGCATGTGAAAATGTAATAAAATATACTACAGCATGGTGAGTTGTCAAAGTTACTTCGCATTTACTCTGAAGTACGCACCACAGAGGATAACCCAGGTCACATGAGACAAGGAAAACAAACAGAAGAGGAAAACTTTTTATTGGCTTTCAGCAAGGTAAACAGATGAAGGCAATCTAATCTGGTATTAAAATGTAATTTCCCATCCCTTTTTATTTATTTATTTCCTATTTCAGAGACTCTAACTACAGAATATTTAAGGAGCAACTTAATTTTTGAGATCGATGAACAGGAGACTTCTTTCGACAGAATAGGTATTGGGGATCACTACAGACTGTACTACATATTTTTAAAATTCCCACTTGCATCCCACCCACTTCCAATCCTCTCTCTCTCACCTTTTCCAAGCCCCGGCCTCTGTTCTCAGAGAGGGGTCATGGCTAACCCAAAAACCTTCCCACCCTATCCCCATCCAATCCCCCATCTCCCACTCAGGACAAGAGACTCTAGTCTTCCCACCTAGACCACGACTTTCTCTTCGATCCCCCACAAATGCAAAAGATCAATGATAAAATGAGCCCTTAAAACAGAGCCTCCCTCTCAGCTCCAGCTCAGCCATGAGCGGGTCACCTAGAGACCAAGCTCTAGCCTCTTCACGACCTCCAATCAAGCAAAGCAAGCCAGGCCCCTCCTGCAGATGGTAAATTCGGAGAGTTCTCAGCGGCTGGGCCCACTATTTCAACTAAAAGCCACACAATGAACAGTAAAATAGAAGGGACGTTCCCTAACACAACCAGCTCTACTAAGAAGTTAAAAGCAATGGAAGATGCCACCATGGAAGAAGCAACATAGAAAGTAGGTGCCATGCAAAGCCAGCAAGCACGGTCCAGCAGCAGATGACAGAGGACAACCTGACTGTGCGAAGCAGTGAAAGCATCATGTAGAAGACTCATGAATTTTCAACAATAATAATGCTAAGCCAAGGAGAATCATAGTCCAGTCCAGCCCCCAGGGTCCATCTAGTCCACCCAGTCCAGCCCCCTGCTCCATGGCAAGATGTCCCTGGTTACAGCATCATTGACGTTACTTGCCCAGCCAGATCTTGAAAACGTCCAAGGAAGGAGCCTCCACAACCTCCCCGGGCAGTCTATTCCACTGTCACCAGTTGGGAAGTTTTCCCTAATATCTGTGCCAGCTCAGGCTGCCCACTATGCAGATTTCTTCACGGACCTGGACATCCATTTACAGCTGAGAGAATGAAGCCCACTGCCCACAACCTCTTCCACAGCAATATTGAGTGGAAAGTCAGTTTCATGCTTCACTGTTTATACAACAGGCCAGGATCTAATGTTAGACATTTAAAATATGGAGGATTCTTCTCATCAAATGCTAAAGGCACTAATTCTGCAATAAGCTATGCACAAGCCAGACTCTAATCGTACAAAGAGCTCACTATTGGCTTAAAGTAAATCAGATTTTTGGTCGTAATCACAAAGGTGCTCCCCTTTACGGGGAAGAAAACAGGAAATGCAAGACTCGCGGTCTAAAGTTGTTTTTAGCAACTGTGCTTATATGACATTTCACAACCATCTCCAAGTCCATTTTTCACTCAATGTAACACTTATACAGAAAATCAAAACAATGCTTTGAAGTCAACATGACCTCAGATCTACACACAAAAATACAGTGGGCAGTACTGCGTTCCAAACTATGAAACAGATTAGAAGATTAGTTTGGCATGCTAAGAACTTTGGAAAATGCAAAAGAAGTTATGTTGTGGATAAACTGAGCAGCTTCAGGACAAGGAAATCTTGTCCCTATGGGGTGCGGGAGGGAGGGAGGCAGGGGGGTATGATCTTTTCCAAACAGATACTTCATAGTCCATTAAGAATAATGCATCGTATTTCAATACAAAAATGTGTCCAATAATATTTCTACTGTAAGAGGAATGAACTGTTTTGGTTTCTCCTTGCCAGAAACCAAGTGAAGCCTACAATCTTAAGACTATTTTAGCCATGCAACTGACAGCAATTTTTATTTAAGTTACAAAAAAAATCTCCTGTAAATTAACCAAGCAAAGTCAGGCGTGAACAAAAATGTCTGACCAATGCAATTCAGTTTTGCACGCCATAAGAACAGATCTCTGGACCGTTAAATAAGACGAGAAAAATTTGCACCAGACAATACAAACACGGTACAGCTCTCACTGACATGAGGGTCTGTGTCACCTGTGTTGCTAACACACACAGACAAGATGGAAACTGCTGGCGTGCTCTCTAAGAATACATGCGTTCAGTAAACTCTTACCTTTTATTTGTCCTTAAGATTAAAAAAAAGAAGTTCATAAATGTTTTAAGAAATGTATAAGGAACCATTTGATCTGTTTGCAAACACATACTGGATTTGGTCATGAACTTGTTAAAGTTAGAAGAGAATCAGTGACAGAAAAATGCAGCCCTTCCACTAGTTCAGCATATTTTCCACTTTACATGGAAAACAGATGAAGTGGGACTGGCTGACATTAGCGATTCATATAAGCAGGATGTATTAAGGTCTGCGGGATTTCACCACTGGTGCAAAATTCCATTTTGTACCACACATTTTCGCCTACGTGATAGTGCATTATGCTGTCCTAGGGTCAGTGAGACTGGTTCAGAGTCCAGAACCAGTGTACCCATCATGGCCATATTTATATCCCTCAAGCTTGGGACAGCTCACAATATACACAAATCATGAGGGCTGACACAAGCTGGAAAGTCAGTTAAATCCATATACCATTCCAAATAAAAACAATTTCCACCCCATCTTCCAAATGCTATCCCTACCCGTTAAAAGCCTAGTCAAATAAGGTGGTCTTTCATTGTCTTCTGAAGATGCTCTATTTTACCTTCTCAAATAGTAGTAGGACTAGGGAGACACTCCATGAAACTAATTGGCAGTAGATTTAAAACAAACAAACAAAATTATTTATTTTTTCACAACGTACAATTAACGTTGTGGTCAAGCATAGTTGGGTTTAAAAAGGATTGGATAAGTTCTTGGAAGATAGTTCAATTAACGGCTATTAACCAAGCAGGCATGGGGATGTACCCTCTGACTGAGGAGCTGGGAGTGAACAGGGAATGGATCGCCCCATGATGACCTGTTGGGTATTCTCTCCCAAGAGACCAAGATTGGCCACTGTTTGAGACAGGACGCTAGGCTTGATGGATCATTGTTCTGACCCAGTAAGGCACTTTTTATGTGCTTATCTGGACCAGAATTTGCACTGGTGAAGTAGTCCAGCTTGTCAGCCCTCATGATTTTACCAAGTCTTTAGGCATTTAAGTCCTAAAATGAGATCTGCCATACAATCATGAGAACCACAGCTTCCAATTTTAAAAGTCTGCACCCATCATGGTTGTAGAGGGGGGGGGGGGGGGGGGCTAAAAGATTTTTGACTACAGTATATCCTAAAGGTTTAGGATCCAGAAGAGACAAGCACACAAAAAATGTTATCAGGAGCATGGAGGGGGGGAGCATTTTGGCTTGTGATTTTTGAACATTTGGGTTATGAAATTTGGAGTATATTATCTAATCTAAGCAGTATTTGGCAAACAGAGGAATTGGGTTCCTTACCTTGGGAATTCCTTTTCTATTCCCTCGAGGGAGGTCATTCGGACACTGGGAGCGATCTCCCCAACGACCACTAGGAGGCAGCACAACTTTGCTGGGAGCACGTGGGGAGAGCGCTCCCCCGCCCTCCCAGAAGTAATAAGCCGAGGACGAAGCTTATCTGAAAAACTTAACAGAGATTAGTAACAATCCCCCGAAGGGGTAACATACAACTAAACATCCCAAGAGTTAATTCAGCGCCCAGGAAACTCTGGGTGGGCCGAATGACCTCCCTCGAGGGAATAGAAAAGGAATTCCCAAGGTAAGGAACCCAATTCCTCTTTCTATACCCTCTCGTCCGGTAATTCGGACACTGGGAGGTACCAAAGCAGTAATTTATTCGATGGGAGGGACTGGGCGCTTATTGAGGATCTAAAACCCCCTGCAGCACCCGCCTCCCAAAGGCGGCTTCAGCAGACTCGAAGCGATCTATTTTATAGTGCCTCGTGAATGTGTGGAGACTTCTCCACGTAGCCGCTCTGCAAATTTCTAATGTGGGAGCCCTGGCCCGGAACGCCCAAGTAGTGGAGGCTGAGCGGGTCGAATGAGCTAGAACTCTAGCTGGAGGGACCAAGCTTAAGGCTCTGTAGGCGTCTGCTACACAAGCAGAAATCCACTTCGCAATGATGGATTTCGAGACTTTCTTACCCTTGGAGTGAGGGTGGTAGCTCACCAAGAGGGAGGAAGTTTTCCGAAAGGGAAGAGTACGCTCCAGGTAAATCTTGAGTGCCCTGCGTACATCTAAAGTGTGCCAAAGCCTCTCTAAGGAGTGGCGAGGCTTAGGGCAGAAGGACGGGAGGACCACCTCCTGTGCTAGGTGGAACAGGGAGGAGACCTTAGGAAGGAAGGTTGGGTCTAGCCTAAGTAGCACCGATTCCTTTCTGAAAATGCAGAAAGCTGGGTCGATGGACAGAGCTCCGATTTCAGACACCCTTCTTGCCGATGTTATAGCAATAAGGAAGGTCATTTTGATGGATAAAAAGTAAAGGGACACCTGGTGCAGAGGCTCGAATGGAGGACCCATTAGTGCCTTAAGAACCACATTGAGGTTCCATGTAGGAAAGCGGTGTACAACCGGAGGGGCTACACGCTTGGCTGCCCTCAAGAACTGTTTCACATGCAGGTGAGAGGAGAATTTATTGGCAGAAGACGAGGAGATGGTACTGTCAATGGCCGATAGCTGTCTAGCCAGTGTGTTGGGACGAAGCCCCCTATCGAGGCCGTCCTGTAGGAATTGGAGGACTTGAGGAACGGAAGGCTGACGAGGTGGAACGTGATGGGTGTGACACCAGCGGACAAACATCGCCCATGTAGACTGGTAAATTCTCCTTGTCGATTGTCGCCTGGAGGCGAGGAGAGTCCGGACTACTGGAGCTGAGTACCCTTGGGCTCGGAGAGCGTCGGCTTCAATAGCCAGGCTGTCAGTCTCAGGAACTCTGGCCGATCGTAGCAAAGAGGTCCCTGGGTGAGGAGATCCGGCGTGACTGGTAGAGGGAGGTAAGTTCCTCTGGATCGGCTGAGAAGGTCTGGAAACCACGATCTGCGTGGCCAGAACGGGGCTATCAGAATGACTGTGGCCCGCAGTCTCTTGGCTCTGCTGATCGTTCTCGCTAAGAGAGGAAAGGGAGGAAAGGCGTACAGGAGGCCGTGGGGCCAAGGGTGGCTGAGAGCGTCGTGAGCCTCTGCCAGCGGATGTGGGCTCCTGGCGAAGAATCTCTGCGTCTTGCGATTGGAACTCGACGCAAAGAGGTCCACTACTGGGGTTCCGAAGGAGGTCATCACGTGATGGAACGCTTGAGGGGACAGAGACCATTCCGCCGGGTCTAGCACTCGTCTGCTGAGCCAGTCCGCTTGAACATTGTCCTGGCCCCTGATATGTCTGGCTGACAGGGAAAGAAGATTGCCCTCCGCCCATCTGAACATCAGGGTGGCTTCCTTGTGGAGCGACGAGGATCGAGATCCCCCTTGATTGTTCACATAAGCTTGTGCAGTGGTATTGTCTGTGAAGACCAGCACATGATGGTTGTGAAGCTGTGGGAGGAAGTGGAGGAGTGCTAGACGGATCGCCCTGAGCTCCAGCCAGTTCATGCTGTGCGCCAGTTCGTGGTGTGACCATGACCCCTGGACCGTGTGTGTGCTGAGGTGGGCCCCCCACCCTAGGAGGCTGGCGTCGGTGGTGAGTATGAGTCTCTCCGGTTCTAGGAGAGGGACGCCGGCGAGAAACCGGTGGGGTTGCTCCCACCACGCTAGCGAGTGGCGAGCGGCCGGAGTGAGAGCAATGGACCTCGGGCTGCTGTCGATTATTGCTGATTGCCAGGGCCGCAGAAGCGCCTGCAAGGGGCGAGAGTGGAAGCGCGCCCATTGCAGGTGACGTATGAGTGAGATCATCAAACCCAGGAGAGAAGCGAGGGTGAGGATCGGGACTCGTGGGCGGTCGCGAATCGTCTTGATGAGGGACAATAATTTTGCCTGTCGCTGGAGAGGGATGAACACTCTGTTCAGGGAGGTGTCGAACACAACCCCTAGATGTTCGAGACGTTGAGATGGGGTAAGATGGCTTTTGGGAATATTGATAACGAAGCCGTGGGTCTCGAGGTATTCCTTGGTGCGAGTGAGATGAGTGTGGGCCAGCTGCAGGGACGGAGCGGTAACTAGCAGATCGTCGAGGTATGGAAAAACCGCTATCCCCTCCAGTCGGAGCGCCGCTATGAGGGGGGCGAGAACCTTGGTGAAGGTCCGAGGGGATGATGCCAGTCCGAAGGGGAGGGCTCGATACTGCCAGTGCTGGCCGTCGTAGCAAAACCGGAGCCACCTCTTGTGTGCCGGAAGGATGGGAACATGGAGGTAAGCGTCCTGCAGGTCGAGAGATGCCATCCAGTCGCCTTGGGAAAGGGCTAGGGATATGGAGTGAAGTGTCTCCATCTTGAAGCGTTGCCTGCGTAGCGCCTTGTTGAGACGCTTTAGGTCGAGCACTCCCCTCCACGAGCCGGATTTTTTCTGCACGAGGAATAAAATCGAGTAGACCCCCAGGCCGCGCTCGTGCCACGGCACCCTCTCTATGGCCCCCAGTTGGTGGAGCCTGGTGATCTCCGCCCGCAGATGCCCGTGTTTGACGGGGTTGCGTGAACGAGGAGATATTCTGAAGGTCTCCCGCGGATAGTATTTGGTCTCTATCGAATATCCTCTGGAAACTGTTTGAATGACCCACGCATCTGATGTGTTCAGGGCCCATCTTGGTGCGAAGGCGAGGAGACGCGCACCGATCCGTGGAGAGACGGGGGAAGAAGCGGCGATACAGTCAGGATTCCTGCCTACGAGGCGGTGATCCTGCACGACGGTTCTGTTGGTGCTGAGGCGATGGTCTGGTGAACTTGCCTCCCCTGCCCCTCTGAAATCTATTGCGGTTAGCAGTGTTCCAGGAGGGTTGCGTGGAAGATTGGTAGCGCTTCTGGCCCTGTTGGAAGCGAAAAAAGGGGCGAAAGGGATTCCTGCCCGTCTGGATCTGGTTCAGCGAGTGCTTCTTGTCCTTGTTAGAAGCCTCCTGTAGTGCTTTGTCTAGCACCGTGCCAAACAGCTTGCCGCCCTTAAACTTGCTGTTAACTAACAAGTTCTTTGCGTGTGCATCAGCCCGCCACGAACGAAGCCAGAGTCTGCGTCTGGCTGCAACATTGGCTGCCATCCCTTTTGCAATCCAGGTCAGCATGTCCATTGATGAATCTATCAGGAAGGCCTGAGCGAGAGCTACGTTAGTGGCTAACTTCGTGGACTGTGCTCTAGTAATGTTAGGGTCTTTCCCCATCTTGAACCACTTCATCACAGCCCGAGAGACATATGACGAAGTGGTAGCCATGCGCAGAGCATTGGACATGGCCTCGTAACTCTTCCTAAGGCCGGTTTCCAGGCCTTTGTCAGTCTGATCTTTTGGTAATAAATCCCCTTCTGAGGGGAAGACAGACTGTCGGGCGAGGGATGCAGCGGCAGCATCAACCCGGGGCAGGGCGAAAATGGGCTTGCTCTGTTTAGCAAAGGCGTACAGAGTCTGTTGAGGCCTAGATAACTTGAAGGACTTAGTGGGGTGCTTCCACTGTGCCCTTATAATTTTCTCAAAGGCTTTGTCTAGGGAAGCGCCTTTGGAGGCCTGGCCCAATTTGGGAATATATTCCCTGTCTGATTCCTCGTCCCCATCGGAGGAGGAATCGGAGTCCCTTTTCTGGAGAGGTCTGGGAGTGACCTTTAACACCCTCTCCGCTCTCATAATTATTTTAGGGCCGTGGTCCAGGGGTAGCTCCCTGCCTAGGTCCTTATGGCCCCTGGAAAGGATCCGCTCCCAATCGAGGGACTTGTCCTCCAGCAGAGAGTGGGAGGCCCTGGATGAGCCAGCCTCTGACTCCTCCTCTGAGGAGGGTACAGGGTGGTAGCTGGGCCTAGTGGGGTGGGCCCGTGGCCGTTTAGCCGGGGGAGGGGAGTCAGCCTGAGAGGATCCCCCAGAGAACTCCCCTTCTTCAGGGGGAGAGCAGGGATCGTCCTCCTCAGCCGAGGAGGACCCCAACAGCTCTGAAAGGGAGGCATGAGCCCTGGGGGTAGGGGGGCCCTTACCCTTCCCCTTCCCCGCAGAGCGGGAGGCTCCCTTAAACTTTTCTTTAGGGTTTGGCCCCCGGGGAGAGGGTCTCGCACTGCGAGCCCTCTGGTTGCTCTCTATGCGAGAGAGAGCCCCCATCATGGCCCGAAGGGCTTCCAGCTGGGCCTGCTGGAAAGGATCGGGCCCAGCCCCCCCCCCGGTCCCTCGTACCTGCGAGGAGGCAGCCGAAGCTACCTCCCCCTCGATGTCCTGGATGAGGGAAGCCTGAGGGCTGCGGGCGTCTTGGGGCCGCCGGGCGGGGAGGGAGGTCTCGCTTCCGGTTTCCCCCTCCGCCGCCATTTCGGCTCTGGCCCGGTCAGCTTGCGGCGTGGCCGCGGCCGCATGGCCCTGCCTGGGCTTGGCCTTCCGTTTTTGTGCCCCAGCGGCAGTTGGAGGCTGCGGCGCCCGTCCGGCTGCGGCGCGGCGGGTCTTAGCCGTCTCGGCCATTGCGGCGTCGGGGGGGTAGCTCCGCGGAGTCCCCGCTCCGAAAAAAGCCTCTGGCCTGGACCCGTGGGCCGGCTCAGAGAATAAGCCTCCTCCCGCCGTGCGGGGAGGCTGCGCCCGGGAATCGGTGCGGAGGCACCGGCAAAGTTCTTGTCCACGTGGGGGGTGCAGCGCACCCGGCTGCACGTCCTACTGAGTCGGAGGCAGACAACGAACTGGGAGGGCGGGGGAGCGCTCTCCCCACGTGCTCCCAGCAAAGTTGTGCTGCCTCCTAGTGGTCGTTGGGGAGATCGCTCCCACTGTCCGAATTACCGGACGAGAGGGTATAGAAACGTAAACCATTTGTCGCATCTTAGTGAACTGATGCAATGCATGTAAGAAGACTGCTCAAGTACCCTGCTGGTTCTTAGCATGGTAAGGGTTTCCAAAGTAGACAAGGCCTTGGGTGTCAACTGCTGGTAGCACTTCCTGAGTTAGATTATAGAAATTGAGACAATATCTAATTCTAGAAAAATGTTGGAGAGTGAGTCAGAGGGAAAATGCTTGATAAAGCAAGAAGCGTGTTCCAAGACCGGAGAACAGGCTAAGAAAGCATACAAGGCAGAAAACTTAAATCTGAAGACAGGTATGAGAGTATGTTCTATTGAAGGATGCATTGCCGTTATGCCTACGAACCACAAACCTCTTACATCCCCTGCCCATTCTATCCTCACTCGAGCACTGTTCAACATGTCCGCGTTGGGCATTCAAGAATCTGCTCTTCATTTACTACAGCGGAATCTGCTTAAGTCAAATTTTTCCACCTATGTAAAAAAAAGTTGGACTTATTAGAAATCCTACTTAAACCGACGTAGAGATGGAGAAAACTGGTGCTCAGATTTAAGTTTGCACTAGGTTTCTCTGTTCGGTCCCCTTCCCTCCTCTTGGAAGCAAAGAGTCAGAGCAGCCAGTAGGGCAGGTAGCGGGGTGTGGGGTGTGTGCACGCCCGCACATAAAATCCTTTCAATTTGACTCTAGAAGTCTTAAGTGGGCTGGAGACAGGAATCCCGGTGCTCACTGATGAGCCGAGGAGGTTTTGTACACACAGAGAGAGCTCTGCCTGGCTGGCGGCGTGAGTCTGCATGTCCAGAGAGCTGGGGGAAACCTAAACAGTCTGGGTCCCCACATATCGGAAAGACCCCCTGTCCTACCATGTCCCCTTGCGGCCGGTCGGGGGTGCCCTCCTGCGGATTCCGTCCGTTACCTTTGTCCGTGGGGTGCGGGTGCACAGGAGAGTGTTCTCAGTCGCTGCCCCCAAGCTGTGGAACTCCCTTCCCCAGGAGGTTTTATTTATGGCTCTGGGTTTTATAAATTTTATTTATTTATATTTACATTTATATCCCGCCCCCTCCTGTCCACAGACGGCTCGGGGCGGTTTACAAAATACATTTTAAAACCATAAAAACAATAAATACAATAAAAATATAAACAGAGAGGGAACCTAAAACCAACATAAATAAGGGTAAAACAGTCGGACTTAAAAAAAAAAAAAAAAAAAACCTCCCCTCCCACCCTACCCACTCTCTTTCCCAAAGGCCTGGGTGAACAGCCAGGTTTTACAGGCCTGGTGGAAGGCTAGCAGACTAGGGGCCAGGCGAGCTTCCTCCAGGAGGGAGTTCCACAGCCGTGGTTGGCCGCTGAGAATGCCCTCGCCATCGTGTTTTTATTGTACGTATTTTAATGTTTTAAACTTTTTGGTGTCGATTGTGAGCTGCCCTGAGCCTTAGGGGAAGGACGGCACAGAAATTTGAAAAATAAATAAAATAAATATATATTCCCTTATGACCATCTCCAGCCTGCACAACGTGAAGACTCGCCCAGTCAAGGAATATACACGCTACAGTATTTTAGCTGCATGCTGCCAAGAAATCATTAATACACTCCAAGGTTCTGATATTTGAGTGGATATACTGGATACACCTTAAAAATTCTACTCATCAGGGTTCAGAATTCTGCTTATCCAGATCAAGAAGCAATGCATTCCTCTGGACCTGCGGCCGGGGAATACAAATTAATTACGCTTACCAGAAATTCACGTTATGCAAGTTCTACTTAAGTGGACTCTCTTGTATTCCTTAAGACACTAAACACACTATGCCACATAGTTGACTCTCGTTGCAATATTGTTCTCCACTTCTACTTAAATTACACACACTAGATCTCTGCAGTTTAGAACAGGGATTCAACTACTAGTTTTATGAAGGGGGGAGGGGAAAATCTTTGTTTGCACTGCTCAAGAATACATTAACAGAACAAAGCCTTACATATTTTTGTGATCATGCTGCAATATAGAAGAGTACAACCTGACTTGGGCTTGTCAGGTCTACTTTCTAAATTCTACATAAAGGCAGAGCCTCATATTGGGAAGAAAATGCTTGGAATCCCTCAAACATGTTTTTCATTCTTTAAGAGCAATAAAGAATGAGCACTATTCAAGATAGAATCTGCAAGGAGATATCTTGCATTCTCCACTGTGCAGTTTTCCAGCCAATACCACAGATTGTTAATTTCTGTAACAATGCTTTGGATTTAATTTGATATTACAGCACTTGCATATATTATGGGGGGAAACCTGACTCCATTGACGTCAAGGCAAAACACCTCACTGACTTAAGCAGAACCAGGATTCCACGGTGTTATTTTGTAGAGAAAGCCGGGTTCGCCATGTTGGTTCCAAATACAGGCAATAGAGACAAAGTAGTACAGTGATATCTTTTATTGGATCAACTCCAGTTGGTGGAGGGATGCAAGCTTTCGGACCTCACAGGGTCCTTCGTCAGGTCAGGGGTTACAAAATTAACTTTGTTCCATTTAAACCGATTCCGCTAAGACCACAGAAAAATTAATAAAGAACCAGAGAATCGGTGCTGCTGAGGTGGGTTGAAAAATACCATCTGTCGCAAGCTTCTTCCTCTCCCAATTTTGCAAATCGGGAGTTTTTAATTTGTTAGTTATGGTTTCTCTACATTGTATCAATTGCTGACGGATTTGTCGGAGGAAAGCACACACGTTTCTTGAAGAATTGCTGAATGGCAATCAGAATTATCGAAAGAAAACGGAGAACGATTCACAATGGAGTCCTTTTTCAGAGTCTAGTCTGGCTTAAGCAACTTAAAAAAAAAAAAAAAAAGAAAGACTCATTAAATGACTGAATGGCACATTTACATCAGGACTTTAGATAAATACTTCCAGCATCAGATATTGAAGAGTGAACTTTACAGTCAATTAAGCAGCTACATTTGGACGAATGACTCATTCACTTGAACCATTCCTCTGTCCTCTGGAAAACAATTGTTTTTTATGTTTTGGTATCGCAGTCAAACTCTGAGACAGGTGACAGACTGAACTAAAGTTTGGCTATTTCCCATCAATGTATATGTTTCACAGGCATTCTACGTTTCAGAAGTATGAGTAGTTGTTAAAAATGAACAGGCCATTACAGTTGTATCTATTTCTACTCCCCTCCCTCTCCGGACTGTAACTTTTATTGGACACAGAGGGGCTGATCCAAGATCTGTGTTGTGTAGCAAGCAACAAGTAGCACACCAAGGTTGTGCAATGCACGTATTCATCAGTTCGCACACACGGCATGCACCAAGCATACGTGCATGGAATGGATCAGTCCCTAAGATCCAAATGGATCAGTCTTTTGTTTGTTCAGAAATAAAGTCAGTCCATAGACCAAATGTTTGAAAATTGTGTGTGCAGTAGGAATACCCATGGTAGGGGGTTGCACCTCTAAGTGGCAGCTTGTAAAATCGGACGAAATATCAGGTTGCCATCCTGATTACTTGGTTTTATGGTTAAGTTCTTGGAAATGTTATATATTAAATATACAATTTAAAATGTTTGTTATGGTTTCGATATGGTACTCTCCTATTGAGATAAAATGGATTTTATATGTACTTTAATTTGTCTTGTACGTTTTTAATATTTATATTATGTTTTTTCTGTTAAAGATTCATATTATTACAAGGTGTGAATTTACTGCAAGTTAATTTATCTTTGTGATTGCCAAATGGCTAACACAATGGAATAAACTATTATATCTGTTAAAGGGAATGGATTATGCCCCCAAATACCCCAGGCTCCCAGGCAAAAGCAGGACCCATTCTTTCAACTAGCACAAACTAGAGGTTTGAGAAGCCAGGGCTGGTAGGTGAAAAAAGGTGGGGCATTCATAATTCAACTTTAGTTCTGATTTGCATCTGGCATTGGCCACACTCAATTTCCATTGGATTTATCACCACCATTCCTTTTCAAAAATCTATATTATGCAAATTCACTACCACTCTAGAGCTAATCAAATTCTTCAACATTTTAATTTGTGTCTGCTGATGTGCACATGCATCCAATAATACATAATGAAAAGTAACAAATATTTTCTATAGAAACTTGCTAAAGCAAATCCACGTGTCTATACTAATACGCAATAGCCTATATAGGTATTGCAAATTTTTGAAGAAAAAAAACAGAGACCCAACCAACCAAGTGTTAAACACTTCCTTTTTTACATTTCAGTATGACAATTAAAATATTCCCCTAATAGTAATAGGAAACAGTTCTCCAAATCAAAGGCTACAATCCCACTTGAAAACAGTAGCACAAGAACAGAAGGCCCATTTTTGTTTAACAATGCCGCATGATGCACCGACACGCCTTAGAACTGAAAAAAGAAAGAATATTTAATATAAGCTGCTTGGCTTCCTCAAAGTCATCCTTCACCCAAGACTCCACCTCTTTTGCTCACTGCTAAATGAAGGAGTAAAAATATGAAGAGTCGTTTATCACTGCAACCCCTCCCACCCCCCCGCAATATTTTAAAGTTATTTTCCATTTCAAAACATTAAATCAAGCAGCTGTCATCAGTAGTTCAAGGAATACTGTCAACATGGCAGGAGGGAAAAAAATCACTTCTGCTTGAAAATTTTGTATCTATTCTTGCATCAAATAAAATTTAACATCTAGTTAACTCATAGCTTAACTTGGGGGGTTTTTTTCATTTAAATTTTTTTTTCTTTCAGATTCTCAATATATTTGACAGTTCTTTCAGTAGAGTTAGAATCAAAGGATTAAAAGAAGAATAGATTGTTTAAATAAGGGGTGGGGAACCTGAGGCCCAAATGTGGCCCACTGCTAGTTTTTAGCTCCAGTCCCTGGATCTTGCCCCTAGATGCAGTTTCTATCTACAAGCACCGGAAGACTGAGCTCAAGGGAACGAAGCAGAGATCAGGGCATGCACACAAGGTTATTATTATTAATATTATTATAATAAACATTTATATAGCGCCAGCCATGTACCTGGCGCTGTACAGAACATAGAAATAGACGCGGTCCCTGCCTGTGGCTTACAATCTAAAAGACAAGGAGGGGGAGACAGGGAGAGGGGACAGTGGGAGAGACAGGGGAGAAGACAAACAAACATTCAGGTGGATGCGAAGTCTCAGGTGTGTGTGCTTGGCTTGGTTACAATCAGGTTGGTTGCAGCAGTCTGCAGAGGAGGGCAGACAGTAAGTGTATGGGGAACGACTAGCAGGCATTGGAAAAGGCGGCGAGGAAAAAGTGGGTCTTGAGGAGGGATTTGAAGGAGCGGAGGGAGGAGGCAAGGCGGATGTGGGTAGGAAGGGAGTTCCAGGCATGGGGGGAAGCGAGGGAGAAGGGTCGAAGGCGGTTAGGTGAGCAGGAAAAACGAGGGAGAGCGAGGGAGGGGACAGAGGAAGAGCAGAGAGAGCGTGCAGGAGTGCATAGGGAGATTAGGTCCGAGAGGTAAGGGGGAGCTTGGTTGTGGAGTGTTATGAACGTGAATACCAGGAGTTTAAACAAGATACGTTCAGGAAGGGGGAGCCAGTAAAGAGAGAAGAGGAGAGGCTGCACATGGTCGAAGCGACGGGCAGAGTCAATGACCTTGGCAGCCGAGTTTTGGATTGCGATAAGGGGGGACAGGTGAAAGCGAGGGAGGCCAGCAAGGAGGAGGTTGCAGTAATCAAGGCAAGAGATAACCATGGCATGAACAAGGGTTTTGGCCGAGGAGGTAGAGAGAAAGGGGCGGATCCGAGCAATGTTACAGAGGGCGAATCGGCAGGATTTGGCAACAGAGTCAATATAAGGTTTAAAAGAGAGGTGCGTGTCAAAAATGAAGCCCAAGCTACGGGCTTGGAGAACAGGATGGATGGTGACTCCATCGATGCAGATGGGCAGGTTAAAGGGAGAGGAAGAGGAAAAATGAGTTCGGTCTTGGCCATGTTGAGCTTGAGTTGACGTCGGGACATCCAGGCGGAGATATCAGAGAGGCAGCTGACGAGGCGTGAGTGGACAGAAGAGGAGAGAGAGGGGGGTAGAAAGATAGAGTTGGGTGTCATCAGCGTGGAGATGATATTGGAATCCGTGGGAGGCAATAAGTTTGCAAAGGGACAGGGTGTAAATAGAGAAGAGGAAAGGGCCAAGGACAGAGCCTTGGGGGACCCCATCCGAAAGGGGGAGGGAGGAGGCGCTCAACTCGGGGAACGAGACTTTAAAGGAGTGGTCAGAGAGGTAGGAGGAGAACCAGTCAAGGACAGAGCCACGGAAGCCCAAAGAGTAAAGCGAGTCCAACAGAAGCAAGTGGTTGACAGTGTCAAAGGCAGCAGAGTGGTCAAGGAGGACAAGAATGGAGTAGAGGCACTTAGATTTAGCGACAAGTAGATCATTGGTGATCTTGGCCAGGGCAGTTTCAGTAGAGTGGAGGGGGCAAAAGCCGGATTGGAGAGGGTCCAGGGAGGAGTTGGCAGAGAGGAGGTCCAGGCAGCGGGAGTAGACGACTCGCTCCAGAAGCTTCGAGGCAAAGGGAAGGAGGGAGACTGGCCGGTAACTAGAGGGGTCAGATGGGTCCAGGATGGGCTTTTTGAGGATAGGGGAGACAGTGGCATGCTTGAAGGCAGAGGGGAAGGAGCCTGTGGAAAGGGAGAGTGATGACATGTAGAAGAATTGTCACTGCATGTGACAATTACGCATTCGTCCCACAAGTTATTCCTTGAGTTCTCTCACATTACCAAGGTCCAAAATCCTAATCTTACAGTGACGGGTGTAATGGTTGTGCAAAATGGGGAACAGGATAGCAGGCTTGAAAACCAACAGGCTGGCTAGTTAGTTTCACCCTGCTCTGGCTTGACCCCACTCCAAGGTTAGTCGGGCACAAGGCAGAAAGGGGGGGGAGGAGGGGGAGAGGTTAGAGAACAGATCTATCCATCCATTTCAGATCAAACTCTGGGAGCCAAAAGATAAATAAATTCAGTTGCCAGATACTAAACTGTTCTTGCCCCACTACACCCCTGAACCAGTCGCCAGCCTCTGTTTCCTGGACGTCAATGGCTCCCAGGCGCCTGCAAATTTTGTGTCCAGAGATCCATGGTACAAATCCATGATCTGGAACCTCCTTTTGCTGAGCCCACGTCTTTAGCACCCCATCCCCAGCTTCGGTGTGGCCCTTGGAGCATGTACTAGCTTTCAAAGTAGCCATGGAGAGGGGAAAGATCCCCAAGCTCTGATTTAGATCAAGGCTTTTTGTTTGGCGATTTTAATAAGCTTTTCCATTTGTACTTATCTTCTGAAGAAAGGATTGGTTAATACTTCATTGGATAAACTGGTAACTATCTCATTGCATAATATAACTATCAAAAGGATTGATTTACAACTAAGTAGAGCCTTTACGCTCGATTGGCTACAGCCTTTTGATGGTATGCTACAACTATTTGCATTTATTTAAGCCATTATGTAGCTTTAATATTTTCAGATTCTTAACTGAAAATGAACGACATTGCTTATTCTAATCAATTTTACAAGAAAATATCTTTTAATTAACGGTTTGCTCATGATCCGGGTCAAGCTCCACTAGAATAAGTTTATGCCCTTCTGTAATTTGTGTCGTGTTCAGAATTCATTTTAAACTGGTTTATTTTAAAAAGAAAAACGTAAATTTTTTAAACAAAGATTTATCTGCCCTGCTTCAAGTGTCTTGAACATAATGACATTTGCCTTTTCTTTGTAACAGTGGGTGTTTTCAGATGTGACACTGCCACACATTTTCCACGCACCGTGGTAATTCCTACGTCACATGTGCTGGCCGTCCCCAAGTAGGTGGACACGCTTCCACCCTGAACTGGGGTAAGCCCACACCATGCTTCCAGAGGTCGGGAAATGGCAAGAAGTTACATGGTTACAGCTACCACTGACGTGGGAAAGAGTGGCCAGGCACGGTGTCACATCAGTTTGCCGCACCCCAAGGTGTGGCTAGATGGCCCCGCACAGAAGGGGGTAGGACACATCAAACATCATTGCCGGACTACGAAGCATCGTCAGGCTGTCGCCCAGGAGATTTAAAGGGCCGTCTCAACAATGGCTTCACAATGATGGATGAGGTGGAGCGAGAGGAGCCCCAAGCGCAGGCAACAGGTTCCGTTCGGCAGCAGCAGTCCATGGCCGCTCGGGTGAGGCACAGTTAGATGCTACAAAAGAGGGATGGCTGTATGGTATGGGGTGTGGGGGGGTATGGCTCGACTGATGTCGAGGTGGGCTATCCAAACCTATGCCCTCATCCCCAATAGGGAAAGAGAGCTGTAGCTGGCTAGGATGCCCCACTAGACCCAACCTGGGATGCAGCCGACCGCCCTTGTATGGGGGGGGGGGGGGGGAGACAGCTGGGACCGCCAAGAGATGCTGGCCTTCATCAGATTATGGGGGGACAAGTAGACCCAGCAAGATCTGGTCATGTGCCACCACAATGCCCCAGTGTTTGAGTCCATAGCACGCAGGATTTCACAGGCCGGGTTCCACAGAACAGTGAAACAATGCCAGAGCAAGGCAAAAGAGCTCAAGCGGGGCTACAAGGCAATCGTTGATAACAACAATAAGTCCGGGCGCAGGGCACGCACAACCCTCTATCACGACCTCCTAGATAGGTTCCTGTGTGTGAGAGGGTCAATAGTGGCACCACACATCGTGGGCTCCTCTGCATCCGAGGGTTGCGCCAGGGTTGACCTGCCACCCCACCCCCACAATGCCTCCGGATCCCTGACTGCCACGCCAGGGTGCCCAACATCCTACGGGCGACAAGAGGGATAGTGACTGCTTGACCACAGTGCGCCGCCCCGCCGCCTTCAGATAGCAACTCGGAGGCCTCGGAATCTAACATGCCCCAGACGCTGACAGGCAGTACAACTGCAGCCGGGAGGGAGCCAATGTTAGCCACAAACACCTGTTCCAGATCGGAGGGTAAAAACACAAAGAGGCAGTTAACGGGACTGGCCGGAGGTGGGGCAAAATGGAGTGGGGGGGGGTCATGTGGAGTGCAATGTGTCAATCGGGCACACGCCCGGAGAGGGGGATGTGATGGGGAATTGGGGGGGAAAGGGGCAAGCACATGGGATCATACGCCCGATCAACCCTTTGCATGCCCTCAGGTGCCAGGGAGTATGCAGAGACCGCAGATGTGGATGAAGCAAGCGCTGCTGGACCGTCTGTGGACGCTATGACGTGTCCTGACAATGGCAGGTACAGGACAATCAGAGGGGATCGAGGGGTGGTGGTGGTGGTAACTGAAGGGTGCTGGAGGTTTGAGAGGTGATGTGTTTGCATCAACGTGCCCATGATGGAGGGTCATGCACCGTGAAGACCTGGCAGAGGATCTCCTTCAGATGGGGACCAGTCAGGGGGAAGAGATCAGGGATGCCATCCAGCATATGGAGGTGGAGCAGGATAGGTCAATGCAGCAGCTGGCTGTTCACCAAAGGAACCTCCTTTCTGAAATGAGGAAGGACCGGAGGCTGGAGAGGTGGGACTGGAACAAACACCTCCAGCGGATTGATACCCTCCAGCAGTCACTCGAGAGGATGCATCAGCAACACTTACAGTGGATGGATGATTCGCTGAACCTCAGAAGGTCTGTCCTCATCTGCACCAGGGCTGCTGGCGCTTCAATCAACGCAGCTGGGATAGCGTTGCCCAGACCTGCACCACCTCATGCCCCACCTCCATGT
Organism: Sphenodon punctatus; assembly: GCA_003113815.1. NCBI lineage: Eukaryota > Metazoa > Chordata > Lepidosauria > Sphenodontia > Sphenodontidae > Sphenodon > Sphenodon punctatus. The sequence goes on from QEPC01014531.1 coordinate 327,425, forward strand.
GCTCCATCTGATCCTTCCCCCAGGGAGTCAGCACCGTCAGCCAGAGCCCGGAGGGCCCGTCTCCAAAACCCAGTCCCTGTTCTGCGGCCGTAAACAGCCACACCCTCCACCAGCTAGCAGGGAAAGTCAACGGGCCCCACCCTTAACAGCAGCTGCAGATTTATGCTCTGTCGTGGGCAGAACATAAATAATTATAATGCACCTGCTCAGGGGTTCGGGGCACAAGGAAGACGTTCATTAGCCATCTGAGGAGCAGGTAGACAGGGTCTCCGATGATAACCGGGGGCATTGCCACCCCCTCAATGCAGGTCATGATGGAATCGCCAAACTCCCCCATGTACATGCAGGCAAACAGAGGGGAGATGGCAAGGATCCCTGCATCATGGCTGCGTCCGGAGTGCCCAGGGAAGATGTCAGTGAAGCAGCCACTGTCTACAACCGCCTGGAGCTGTAGGGAGCGATACCCATGGCGACTGATGAACTCTGCTGCTTCATCATTTGGGGGCCGCAGGATCTCGATATGCGCACCATTGATCGCACCAATGCAGTTTGGGAAGCCTGCTGTTTGGAACCCAGCCATGACCCGGTGCTGGCCCACGAGCTGGATCACCTGGTCTAGGAGAACCGCCTCCACGGCCTCAAAGAATTCAAGGATGATGGTAGAGACAGTGCTGATCCCCACCCCGAAGTGCTGCGCAACTGACCTACAGGAGTCCGGTGTGGCCAGGGACCATATGGCGATGGTGCAACACTGTACGACAGGGATGGGCGCCAGCATGTTGGTGCAGTGTCATTCAAGCCATGGGGAGAAGTGGTTCATGATTCCCACGAATAGAGCGCATTCCATTCGGAAGTTCGCATGCACTCATTGAGCACCATCGACCACCACTGGGCGGCTCGGGGAATGATCCAGTGGTACCGATCAATGGGCATTGCCATGTAGACCCCGGTGGTGGCTGCAGCAATGCGCCACTGCAGGCTCGAGGCGATTCTCTGCAACTGGCCACTGTTCCGGCGCCGCACTGAGAGGATCCGCCTCATGGAGCGTTGCAGGCCAACCACGTGCTGCCTGCTCCTGAATGAGTTCCAGAACAACGTGGCCTGTTGCTCGAGCAGGGCCAGGACGATCGCGCATGATCTCTTGTGTAGCTCGACACCCCCTACAGTGAGAAGCTTGTGCTGACGGACCACTCCGTGATGCAGTGAAGTCGGTGCCTCCTGGAGGCTACCTGCCCCGCGTCCATGGTGCAGTTCTCAACAAGAGGGAGTAGTACGGCTAACTCGACCACGAGGGCGTTGTATACCATCCTACTCTGGGGCAAACTAAGGCCGAGGAGCCTGGGCCGGATCCCGTTCTATATAGGCGCTCATTGGTGACCTCCCAGTTGGAGCCACACCCCTAGCCCATGCCCTAACCATCATGGTCTCTTTAATCAGCGGTGGGATTGTGAGCCTGCAGCAACCCTCCCAGCAGCAATGCGGATCAATGTGTTACCGTGGCCCATATGTGCTTCCATCCCTTTCACAGCTTCTGCCTTCCTCACTCCTTCTACTCCCCTACTCCATGCAACTGCCCTTGGTGTCTGCACGCCACCCTTATCTGCCAACCTCGTGGGAGTGCTGGAAACCTCTTTCTGGCTCCAGTTCCCACCGATGCACCCAGTCTCACTCTTTCCTTCTTTCTTGGGGCAAATCGGTCACAGCTGCTAATGGCTCAGGCCCCTGTCCTCATTTCCAGGGCCAGCCCAGCACCCGTGCTCAGGCCACCATGTCCCTGGCGGACGTGTGGCGCAGGAGTGACATACAGCAGCTGCTGTGCTCTCCGGAGAGTGCACAGACCTCTTGCGCGCCGATCTCCTGTCGCTCGGTTATCCCGTAAGTGGGCCAGAGTGCTGGGTCCGGGCCTGGGAACTAGGGCTCCGGCCCTTTGTCGCTGCTGTTCCACCCCCCCACCGGTGGTGCTGGTATTCCCTGGGGCCCGGCTGAGAGCCTCACATAGGACCATCCCTGAGCAATAACCACAGCTGAACTGCCCAAGAGCTGCATAAGTCTTCTGAACCACAGCTTGGCTTAATCTTTGTTACGTCTCATCTTATTTCTTCAAGTCTGTATCGCTGATTTATGAAGTTCATTTTGTTTTCAATCCTTTCCTCTAGAACGTTTGCAATCCCTTCTAGTTTTGCGTTACCTGCGAATTTGGGAAGCATCTTCAAAATCATTAATCAAAATGTTGAAGAGCACTGGACCCAGGACAGAACCCTGTGGGTCCCCCACTAGTTATCTCCCCCACACCAGTTTAACACCAGCCCATTAATTATTGCTCTGAGTGTGGCATTTCAACCAACTGTGAACTTACCTAATGGCAGTTCCTTGTAGCCCACATTTCTCAGACTTCCTTATGAGACTATCATGTGGGTCCATGTCAAAACACCTTACAAAGTTAAAATATATTGTGCCTAAAGCAGCCACTCCCCCCCTCCCCTTTTGTTCACTTTCCAAGAAGGAAATAAGATTGTTTTGGCATGATTTGTTTTTAACACAATTGACATTGTTCCTAGTATTTATTCACCCTGTTTTCCTAAATGTGCTCAAAAAGCAATTGTTTTATCGTTTGTTCTGTGGCAACAGGCCCCCACATTGGCCAAGCTAAGCAAGTGAAGGAGCCCGCTTGGGGTAAGGAGAGAGAGGTCCAGAGGAGAAGTAGGCGGCCCTGAGACGGTGAAAAGGTCAGAGAATGCAAAGAGACTCAGTGTGGAGTGGGGCTCTGGGATGTACTCTGTCAGCGTACTAACAAAAGGCCTGTAGGTGAAAGCCCTGCTCTAGCCAAACACCAGCCACTTGGATATCTGTCCCTGACACATCCACAGATGCTTAAGAAACATCCTGTTGACAAACATCCTGATTTGCCAAACAAACCATCCTGAAGCCAGGTGGGCCAATTTGCACCTTTGAGAGCTGGAAGCTACCAAAGAACTCTGATGAGCATCCTGACACCCAGGAACATTTTGGCCTTGATAGAGGCCAATTTCAGGGTCAGGAAAGAACAATCTATTGAAAATAAAGATGCTGATGTCCACAAAGACCACCCTTCCAGAAACACCCTTTTGTTCTGCAAAGGACTGTCTGGGATGTCATCAAGACTTGCCATCTTGCTACTGCTGGAACGTCACCTCAGAACTGTATATAAAAAGACAGGCACAAACAAGATGTCTTTGGCACAGAGCTCGATTCCACTAGGGTTTTGCCTACTGAGTTTCATGGTTTGTGTCCCATCCATCAAGGAACAGAACTTCGCTGTCCAGCATCCCCAAGGGCCCTCTCCAGACTTTCCCTGAACCAGCCTGCGCACTCCAAGATCTGGCCAGCCTAGGATGCGTAAGGTATCTTTATCTGGGAACTATTGTATGATAGTGTGTGTGTAGCTGTAATACTGCCAAGAATAAAAACCAAGCTGTGCCATTCTACTAATAAAATCAGCTTTGTATCAGATTAAGTTGTGTTTTAGGACAATCGGTGACCCCATAGCAATAGTTCCAGCAATGTCACAAGTACTGGAGTGTAGCTCACTGGAGTTCATTTCCCTATTTTTTGATTTGACAACGTAACCAGGGAGAGAAATGTGTGTGATGGGGAACTCAGAGCAGATGTACCGCCTGAAACTATTTTAAAGCTCATTTTGTTTTAAAACTTATCCATTACATATTCCACATCTCACTGGGACAAAAATTAAGAAACGTTCAAGTGAAAGGATGCTGGCTTGCCGTGAAGTCTGTTGCTGTTATTTTCCATTAGTTCAAAAGCCCTATGACCTCCCTACGATTATGCGTTATTTCTCTAGCGTCTTCAGTGTTCAAAGTGCTTTGCAATCTTTATCTAGTTCACCCTCTCAGCCACCTCATCTAAGCCCAAGTCTGCTTGTCTTCCAGAGGCAACGTGAGACATTTCTATTTTGCCAGGCGCTTGGCAAGCAGGGATAGCGTTTGGGAATGTATGGGATAAGAGTTTTTAACTTGTTTCTTTTGGGTCTGTTTATGACTGTGGATGTTGTAACCCACCCTGATCCCTTGGGATAGGGCAGGTAGGTCACTATTGTTCCCATTTTACAGATGGGGAACTGTGGCTGAGCAACAGTGACCTACCCCACCCCACCCAGTGAGTTCATGGTTACGCACCAGATATTGGCAAGCAGAACTGGATTATATCTGAGACTTGTCAACCTCAGTTTATCCCTGTTTCAAAACCAAGAGAAAAGGATAAAGGAACGGCCAAGAAATTTTTTTCCCCCTAGGGTTTAAAAGTTGGATATTCTCTGGTAGTCCTCTGGCAACTTATATAGTGGACTGTTTACTGAACTTTATCTCTCTAACACACAATGAAATTGTGAGATTAATAATACCAACTAGCAAAAGTTTCAGTGCAACAGGTGTTTTCTCCCACTACTTTGCTAAGCCGGTAAGCTGGCCCTGGGGTGTCCCAATAAAAACAACCCCCCCACTAACAGTCGATAAGAGGCAGGCGTCCAGTTCTCACGTATCCCACTGGAACATCTCCTTAGCAATCTCTTTCTCTCTCCTCCTTCAAATGCAGCATAAGATTTCTGGATCTAAGGTACTGTACATACAAATGCTATTGTTTGATAGGTTTGTTAACTTTTCAAAAAAACACTTTCTAAAGCAGGAACCTTGAGCAGGGGAAAGTTGCTGGAGAAAGGGAAAATAGATTATTTCCATAGCATCAGCCATGTGCCTGGTGGTGAACAGTCACAACTAGAGACAGGTCTCTGCCCCAAGGGGCTTACAATCCAGGCTGGACAAGAGCAGCATAAATGAGCAGCCTATAGGGGTGTTCAGCTAGGGAAGGCTTGAGAAGCAGAGGTATGTTATAGGGGGGATTTGAAGGTTGGGAGTGTGTTCCCTCATGAAGGGAATTCCAGGAATGGGAGGGTAGCACTGGAGGAGGGAGTAAAGACAATTTAGGGAGCAGAAGACTTTGAGGCTGGAGGAGCAGCAAAGTTCTTAAGTGGCCATCAAGGGAAATGAGGGTAGAAAGATAGAGATGAGCTCTGAAGAGGAAGACCAGATTATTTGAGCAGATGTGAAGGGGTTGAACATGAAAGAGGCTTTCACGCTTTTCTGTCACTATTTCATGCAACTTTATAAAAATAAAAATAATTATTTTCTCATATATATAGTATCCTCCTACAATGGCACTCAAGAGTGCGTCACATAGAACATTTAACACAACTTTTTAATCCTCGCAACAACCCCAAGTACGTGCACTTGAGACCTCGCATCTTTATGAATGTTAGACCCCTTGTCTCTCCCTCTGTTCCCCTTCCTAAGTCTCTCCCCCAGCTCCTGTCTCTCAGATTGTAAGCCCTAGGGGCAGGGACCTTGTCTATTTTATTACTTTGTAAAGTGCCAGGTACACTGCTGGCGCTATATAAATGTTTGTTGTTAATAATAATAATAATAATAATAACAACCACCCTGTGAGGTAGGTTAGGCTAAGAGAATATTGGGATGGCTTTGTTTTCCACTTTGTCAGAAAGACAAGAACATGAAGAACAGTGACCGAGCTCTTCAAACACCGACACTGGAGCCTAGGGACTGACAAACATTCAGTCAGGCCCCGGGAAGCTAGACCCCTGTTAAAAGATGTAAGCGTGAGCCTCATCCGTCTGCTGCAGAAAAGTTGGAAGAGTCTCAACTCATTGCACTTGCCACTGATTACAGGGCCCCCGATCGGGCAAATTCTCAGCGCTAGCCTACTGGCAGCGCTGCTATGGAACAGCTTGTCTGCTTTTCATAGCAACGCTTTCCCATGCACAAACAGCCCAATAGCAAATTCCTACTTAGCAACTCTACACGGGAACAACAAGGCATTCCTGGAGCAGATGCCCAAAGAGGTGCTTGTTCCCTGCCACCGTCCGAGAGCCAGGGTGGGGGACAACCCAGTGCTATGACAGCAAAGGGGGAATTGGTTGATTTTATAAAAAAAAAATTATTCCATCCTATCCCAAGGGCTCAGAGCAGATTACAACACACAATCATAAATAACTGAACTCCTAAATCCTTGTCCTCGTGTGCCAAACGCACAGTCAAATAAAGTCTTACGTTGCCTCCAGAAGATGAGAGGGCTTGGGCTCAAATGAACCTCTAAGGGGAAGGAGCCCCCATAACTGTGGGGCAACCCCCCCCAAGAACGCCTCTCTGTGCATCCTTGCTGTACAAACCTGACAGGCAGAGATGGTACGCGAAGAGGGAACGCCTGCTAGATCTCAGAGACATGAGGGAGGAGATGGTCTTTCAGAGATGTGGGGCCGTTTAAGGCTCTGCAGGTCAGAACCATGAAGTTTTAACTAAAACCATGAGATGAAGAAACAGAGACCTTTCCACTCCCTCCCTTGGTTCTTGGACACAGTAATCAAAGCATTTGCATAGATGTGCCCTAAGGGTCACACGACACAATACCCAAGTTTTTCCATTGTCTTTATAACACCACATTTCCTGCAACTGCTGCCGCCTTTGGGAGAGCGGCGGGCTCAGGCAATTTAAAATATTCATGGCACATTTTAGAAAAATGTTCTTACATCTGCCCTACAGCTAACTGGCTAAAGAAAATCCTGCATTCTACAACCGAATAAACTCAATGTATTATAGCGACACTGCCTTTAAAAAGTTTGCAAGTGAAGCCTTGTCAATGTTTACCTGGGTATATCTGCAATCTCTTCAAACGGTTTTATGCCAAGAAGCATTGTGAAGAATTCCATATTGCACACCTCTTTAACTACAACATATATATATACGCACACACACTTCTCTGGGGACTTTATTCTTCCCTGAATAGGACTGAATAAGTTTGGCTTAAATGACCGATCATCTCTAATTTTCCTTTTCTTGAAGAAATGAAAAATGCAGTTTGGCCAACTTGATCGACAAATGCCGACTTAGGGCTATGCTAGTTAGGCAATTACTCTCCCCATCAACCCTTCCAAAAGACAGAAGAAAATCCTAGCACTTCTAAATAAGAGTCACACATCACATGGTATTAGGCAAGCTACCAATCAACTATTCCAATACACCCTGGCTCCTTCCAGGCCATGGGAGGAAAGAAAGGGTCCAAATAGGTCAAAACTCTGTTGAGTTACACCAGCGACAATGCAGTGCAAGGCCCTTTTCACGCAGACGCTCTAACACTGACAAAATGGGTGTTACATTTGATTATACATGTTGCACAGTTGCACATGTGCTCTATGGGTGCCCTGCAACATGTATAATAAAATGTAACATCATTTTATCAGCGTTAAGAGTGTCTGCGTGAAAAGGGCCCACGATAGAAAATCTGACCCATTCAAGTCTAAATGCACAACTATGGAAGATTCAAAATATCAGCTGAAACAAATCTCTTAGGATTGAACAAGAGTTGACATAAAATAGTTCTCAGAACTCTGATAATGTCAATACTATTTACCACTGGAAATTAAATTCAATTAAGTTAGAAGACCCCCCTCTGTTTGGAAAGCACAACAGCTGCTTTTTCGGTTTCATATATGCTGGGTTATTATTTGTTGTTTTTTATTTATTTTATTTTATTACATTTTTATCCCGCATGCTCCTGCTGATAACAGCTTGGGGCGGCTAACATCCAGAATAAATTAAAAACCATCCTCCCTAACCCTCACCCTACCCATCTCCGTCGCCAAAAGCCTGGCGAAACAGCCAGGTCTTACACAATCGTTGAAAGGAGGAGAGGTCCGGGGGTCACACAGGGCTCTGTGGGGAGAGAGTTCGACAGCCTCGGTGCTGCCACTGAGAACGTCCTCTCCATAGTTGCCCCCTGCAATACCCAGAGGACTTTGAGAAAGGCGCCCGCGGTAGACCGCATGGGCCAATCTAGAGCTCGGGGAGTGAGGTGATCCTGCAAATAGGTAGGGCCCAAGTCATACAGGGCTTTATAAGTAAGCACTAACACCTTGAATCGGGCTTGGAAGACTATAGGCAGCCAGTGCAGAGGATGGAGCACTGGTGTAATGTGTTCACAACGACCCATCCACGCACGGAGACAGGCCGCCACATTCTGCACCAGCTGCAGCCTCCAGACCATCACCATGGGTGAGCACATTACAATAGTAGAGCACATTACAATAGTCCAGTCTTGAGGTAACGAAAGCATGGATGATGGTGGCCAGGTTGGAGTCTGAGATATACGGCCAAAGCTGCCGTACCAGATGTAATTGATGAAACGTGCTCTTCACTACAGCCCCCACCTGGGCATCCAGGCGGAGCTGAGAATTGAGGAGCACCTGAGATTACGAACCTGAGGGACCAACAGAGGGCGAGCCCCATCAATGATGGGGGATGTCAACCCAACCACCTTACCCACCAGCATCACCTCCGTCTTGTCGGGATTCAGCTTCAGATGGCTCACCCACATCCAGTCCCCACAGCTGCCAAACACTGGGTAAGCGCTGAGACTGCCGGGTCAGGGTCTGATGAAAGAGAGAGGTAGAGTTGGTGGACATCAGCATACGGATGACACCGAACATCAAACCCTCTCACAACCTCGCCCAATAACTGCATATACAAATTGAACAGGAGAGGAGGCAGAAGAGAACCCTGTGGGACTCCATACGAGAGGTCGCGGGGGGATGAAGAGCAATCACCCAGCACCACTCATTGAGTTCTTCCAGCCAGAAAGGGGCGGAACCATTAAAGAACAGTCCCACCCACCCGGGCTAGGTCACGCAGGTGGGTCATCAACATCTCTTGGTCAACGGTATCAAACGCAGCCAACAGATCTTAACAAATTCAACAGGGTTGATCGAGCCTGATCCATTTCGCAGCGGAGGTCGTCAACCAATGCCACAAGTGCAGTCTCAATGCCATAACCCAGGCGAGAGCCGGACTGCAAAGGACCTGGAAAACTGATGCGGTCCAGATGCTCCTGCAGCTGCCGAGCCACTACCAGCTCAAAAACCTTCCCTAAAAAGGGAAAGTTAGAGACTGGCCAATTACTGGCGAGGGATTCAATGTCAAGTGATGGTTTCTTGAGCAGAGACCGCACCACTGCCTCTTTGAGGCAGCCTGGCTCTCTGCCCTCCCAAAAGGAGCCATTGACCACCTCCGCCAACAACAGCCCCAGTGTCTCCTGGCTGGCCTTGACCAGTGGAAGGGCATGGGTCAAGTTCACAAAAGATGGGTCTGACCGCCCCAAGAGCATCCCCCTCATCATCGGGCGATACCCACTAAAACTGATTCCACGAAACTGGACAAGGCGGGGCTTCCATAACCTCTGGTTCTCCTAATGTATTAATTGTGGCGTCGAAGTTGTGGTGAATCCGAGCAATTTTATCCACGAAGTAATCATCAAATATGTCACGGTGGGCACTGGAAGGTTCCAGTTCCAGGCAGATGGAGGCCAGACCGACCCGCCTCTTCACCACCTGGAAAAGCTCCGCTGGACGAGACTTCGCAGATGCTATGAGGACAGCAAAGAACTCCTTCTTTGCTGCCCGCACAGCCACAGCATAGGCTTTCAGACTAGCTTTATGCTGCAAACGGTCGGCTTCTGCATGTGAACGGCGCCACCGTCACTCCAACTGCTACCCTTCCTTCTTCAGCAGTCGCAGATTTTCAGTAAACCAAGGAGGCCTACGGTGCAGATGCTGAGGGAGTGGACGCCTGGGAGCCGTTTGAGCAATGGCCTCCGTTAGCAAGGTGTTCCAGAGCACCACCAGGTCATCGAGCGAACAGTCGCCAAGATCAGAAAGTAACTCCCCAAGAGCATTCTGGAACCTATCTGGTTCCATTAGCCTCTGAGTATGAACCAACTGAACTGGTTCCACACCTCTCCAGGGGCAGACGTGCGCTAGAAAACTGGTCTGTAGGAGGTAATGATCTGTCCATGACAAGGGCACTGCTGACACCTCCCCCACTAACGGATCCCCCGTTTCAAGGCCGGTGCAGAAAATGAGGTCCAGCGTATGCCTCCCATCATGTGGCGGGCCGATGACCATTTGAGACAGGCCCATGGTTGCCATGAACTCTCACTCTGCCCCCCCAAGACTGGCGTTGGCGTCAACATTGAAGTCCCCCAAGACTAATGTGTTTGGGGACTGCAAGACCACCTCCGACACCAGCTCTGCCAGAGTGTGCAGGGATGCTGCCGTACAGGTAGGTGCACAGTGTATCAGTAGCACCCCTAATCTGTCCAGTACCAAATCAATCACAAGATGGAGGCCCTCAATACCCAACATAGGCCCTCAATACCCAACGTAGGCCCTTTTTACATGGGCAGCGGTGGGTGGGGGGATGGGTGTGCTGCCGCGGCGACTGTAGGTGGGTGGGTGACACACACACACCTCCACCCACAGAGCCTCCTCCGTTTTGTCAGATGGCTCCGTGGGTGGAGATGGGTGAATGATGGGTGTTACACGGAACTCGGAACATGCACGCACCTCCACCCACCGCTCGTGGCGTTCACACGAGCGAACACCGATTGAACACACATTCCCCCCCGCCCCCGGATGCCCCCACAGGTCTAACACCCTCCCGCAGACCCAGCAAGGGGGGGGGGGGACAGCATTTTAGGTTTCATATATGCTGGGTTATTATCTGTTGCAAACTCAGCAGCAGTTCAAAATAGTTTTCTGTTCTTTCTACTGGTTCTCCTTGCCATAAGAGGTAAATTATGGAGAAAGCCTACTATCATGTACACACCTTTTCCAGTAGCTCTTTACTTCCTTGTTTAGGAGTTCACTTTTTTTGCACTGCTTATTTTAATTAACACCTCCTTTAGACAGGGATGTCGGATTGCATATTAAGCCACCTGATTGCCCCGAGGTTTTTACAGGAGCCGTACCTTCTAAATGAAGTCGTATCGGTTCTACTCTGTCAAGACAGCTCCATGCAACTAAAAGCCGGAGCTCATTTTTTCAGAGCTTAAGGGTAAGGAACTGGATCCCAAGGACCACATAAAAAACCTATTGCGGGCTGTATTTGGCCCCCGGGCCTGAGGTTCCCCATTTCTGATGTAACCCATAGAAACAAAAACAGCAACCAAGAAGATTCCATTTTGATTTCAAGTGGTTTAAAAACAAAAAAGGGCCCAGAATCATTACACGGAATAGGTGTTTTCAGATGGACAGAAGTCCCGCTTCTAAGTCTAAAGGCATACACAGGACGCAGGTGGAGCAGGCACAGCCCCACTTGTGATGTTCCGAAACAGTCAGGAGTATCGCCAGCAGAAGAGGTCGCCCGAGCCCAAGGCTCCGGCCCGAGGTAGAGTTGCTGTCCATCTGTCAGCAGACAGATGCTGCAGCTCTGCTCTCGGTCAGCGGTTGCCCCGGGCGACACCACAGAATTGCAGGTGGCAGCCTAGAGCATCGGGCGATCCGCCCGCAACTCTATGGCACAGAGGACGACGGCACCGCACAGGCAGACCGTGAGCCGCGGCTGGTGCCGGATCTGTTTAAATCCGACGCACGCACTGAGTGAACTCAAGGGCAGGGAGTGGAGAGGAGGGGTTTGCTTGCATTCAGGGATGGGTCTATAGCGTAGATCCATGATGTGAATCCTTCCAACATCCTTAACCATTCCTGCTCAACTCCTATCTGACCCGAGGAGCTTGTACTAATTTTAGAAGGAGGGGAGAGGTTATCCCATCCCAGATCTACAATATTCGGCCGTTACACAAAACCTGCATTTGCTTTGCACACCCTATTAGGCAACTATTTGCCAACAATAACCTAGATTTACCATTTTGTCATCGCAGGCTTTAAATTACATTGGCACATTAGACTGCCTTCTTTTGCTGAAAACCTGAATTATCCTGTGCAAGCTTCTTTTTCCTCCCCCACCAAGAATTTAACGTACAATATTAAAAAACCCTTAATTTAGCTATTTTGAGAGACAAAGTGAACATCTTTGCTCTGATGGGATTAACTAAATGGGCTATAACACTAGATGAGCTAAAGAACCGAACTCTAAAAAGAATATAACGAAGAAAAGAAAGCTCAGATATTACAGCTATAGTGGGCACATCAATTAGCAGTCTCGACAGAGGACCCAGTTGTCATGGCTAAGGTCAACTGTGGGGTAAAGAGGAAAAGAAGCTTGCACCGCCCCAATCCAGATCACACCCAGTCTCTAAATAAATCCAAAATCTTCAATCTTCCTGGTATCTTTGTCAGCATAGAATTCGCTTATAAAAAGTTTCAAATCTATGAAGACGGTTACAACCTGGTTCACAGAGAGTTTTTTTTTAAAAACTCTTTTAAAGCGATGGTTCCATTTCAACCAGACATTATCAAGATTCCTTTTAGACAAGTATTGGTAACAGTTTTTTTAAAATATATATTTATTTAACTGGATTTGCAATAAGCACCCCCACATAAGGGCTACGCTTAATTACATTCCAAAGAATTCAAATCCAAATTCATGTCATCTAAATTTCTCACCTCTCTGAGCCTCTCAAATGCAAGATTTTCTTTACTCCTTTGCTGAACATTAATTAATTCTGCACTTTGTAGGAATGATTGCTGTCACCATAGATACCTAATCTGTCGCTTCTAAACTCCTGGCACACTCACTGTAAGATTTCACTATCATAAATGCTGTTCAAAATGTTACTAAAATTCTGCATCTGCTGCACTTCATTAGCAGACGTGCACAAATATATATTTTTTTCATAATAGGACAATTTTATTTATTTATTTTTCCAATTCTTTACCCCACGCTTCCCAATAAGGCTCAGGGCAACTTACAAAACACATAAAAACATATTAAAGCAACTAACCGCCCACACCCACCAACCCTCTCTCCCCTCCACCCAATCACACCTGGCCAAACAAAAAGGTTTTACATCTCTTCTGGAAGATGAGTAGGCTCGGGCTTAAGCAGTCCCACAGGGGAGGAACTTCCATAATTGCGGGGCACCCACGGAGAACGCCTCTTTGTGTGCCCTGTTGTAGAAACTTAACGAGTAGCTGGTACTGGCAAGAGGACACCCTTGGCCAACCTCAGAGGCCGCGACAGAGTGTACAGGAAAAGGCAGTCTTTCATATTTAGCCCCAACAACAGGAACAACCCCTTCTTCGGTCCCTATATGGGTATTTTCAGAAGTTACGAGACCACGCTCAACCACAGTCAATACCCTATGGTGGGGAATGGCCTCGTAACGTCTGTTGGGGAACCGGTAGTTCCCCCCCAGATGTTAGCCACGGTCAATCGCGGTGGGGAATCACATTCACCATGCGATCGGCGGGACCGGCACCGATCGCATGGTGAACATGACTCCCCGCCGCGATGAAGGGGCCCATCTCTTCTGGACGGAAACTACGGCCCGGAATCCCCAGCGGGATTCCAGGTCGTGGTCAATTCGGGAGGGCGCTGCAGCCGCATTGGCCACGGCACCCGCCCGTCTCCCCAGAGGGCGGGCGGCGGGGGAGCGTGGGGGGGATGACCATGCGGCCGCACGTTGTGCCACGCGGCCCCGCCCCCTCCCCGATTCCCCGCCGGGATCAGCCAGCACGTCTGTTGAACGTGACGGGCTGATTCTGGCGGGGAATCAGAAGGGTGATTCCGGAACGGGGCGAATGCCACCCCATCTCGTCTGAAATCATCCTATGTCAGAGGTGAGCAAGCTTTCCTAATCCCAAGGACTGCATTCATTTACCATGAGGCCAAAGAGCTTCACATAGCTCTAGAGCACGGGTGCTCAACTTGATTCATGCAGAGGGCCGAAAAATTTGGTTTGGACCCAACCCTGGGCTGCATGTGGCCCTGCCCCCAATTTGCATAACCACACCCTCAATTTATGTAACCCCACCCCGGCCGCAAGGAGCTGGGGCTAGAGATCCGGGTGGCAGAAGTGGCAGCGAGGGGCTCAGATGGAGACATCGGCGGTAGCAGGAGGCTGGAACCAGGGAGGAGGAAGGAGGGATCCGGCCAGCGCCTTTAAATAGGCTTGCTGCACGGAGGAAGGAGGGTTTCGCGCCAGTGTGAGGGCTGGAGGAAAGGTGATTGCCAGAGCAGGAGGAATGGCCGGCCGCAGGAAAGATCTTTGAGGCGAGGGGGAGTCGGGCCACAGGAAAGGTCCTTGCGGGCCGCATGTTGTGCAGCCCTGCTCTAGAGCCACAGTTTGCCTACTCTGTCATATGTACTAGCTATGCAGCTCGTCATGCAATTCCAGGTGTTTTATGTACTTACACATCAGAACAGTCAAAGAATATAAAGCATTTTAGAAACAAGAAAAGGTCAACCAATTCCTATTCTCTGTAAAGTGCCCGGTACATCGCTGGCGCTATATAAAAGCTTATAACAACAACAACAACATTCCAGGTCTTTTTCTGTGTTATAGTTACATCAGTTCTTGAAGGTGAGTGAACCCTAGAATGATACCCTATATAGATAAATAACTTATCTACCTGCCCTGCAACCCTGCACACGTAGCCACCACACGATCTAAAAAGTTTCATTTTAGATCAACTGTCGACTAACCAATGCCGAACTTTGGCAGAAATTGGCATTTTAGGGTAGTAAACGCTTCCCAGTGCACCCCGCTGATCAAGTTTAAATAGAGGCAGGGAAAGAGGACCCTAGTAAACAGTATTTGTCACCTTTGATAAGCAACCTAACGACAGACATGAATGACAACATTCTCTCTACTTGCGTAAGCATCTGTTCCTTGCATTGCTCATGAACCATGCCTGAACTATGTCCCATCAAAGCAAGAACAAGTCAAAATGCCTCCTATAACATATAGCCAAAGTTACTTTTAAAAAACAAAATGGGCTGACTAGTTTTGTGTTTTTTTGCAGAGTTAACGTTTTCATTGAAACGCACAGAGATTTTAGATGCACAAGAATTGCTGTATCAGGTCCTAAATGATCAGTTTTGCAATCTCAAAGAGAAAGCAGTTTTGAAAATAGTTGCTAAGAAGAGATATCTCCAAGCGCCTGTGCCAACATGTGTGCAGAACGGATGAGAGACTGGGACGCAGAGAAGTGGAATTATACCTCATCGCAAACAGGCTTTCCCACTTAGTAAGGATGCATCTCAGAACCCCTTTCTAATGCCGACAGCACCAGGCAAGGTCGATGCTAACAAAGGACTTATTTTAACACCAGCAGTTAAAGCAATGAAGTAACCAAGCTGTGCTGCAACATTTTGGCAGCCGTCGTAATACAAGTACACATGGTTATTACACAACCTACTTGCACCATATAAGGTGCACAAGTTTCTCCTGACTACTTACACTACCAAGAATTATCATTCACCAATAATGATAAACCAGGTACACTGAAAATGACACAACATAAGGAATTATTAATTTCTGTCCACACTTAGGAAATTCAAGAGTGTTTTAAGGACATGCAGGACTATCCTCCAGATGGTTAAGCACTATCGTGCCAGCATTAAACCACCAGAAAACTCTAATTTTTTCACCACCAAAAAATGGTGTTAGGCGAAAATAAACTACACCCCGCTCGGCACCTCAGCCTGTTTCCCGTAATTAACAACTGGACTCTTACAACTAAAACATTATGCCTATTTCAGTGAGATGGACATCCCAAGCAACAAAACCAGCAATCCAGAGTAGTGGGTATCCAATGGGCTACACCCAAGTAAGAGGTTTGTGGATTTTATCCAAACTATAAATATAAGTGATTTTCAGAATATGTTGACATGGTTTTTCATATAACACAGCATGTGAACTGTTCGACAACAAGGACACATTTTATTCAATTTAGGATTCAAAATATAAATGAAAAATCATTCCCACAAAGACAGACAGACAGAAAGCCAGTAAACCTTTGGCTCACAAGAAAGCAAATTCAGGACATTAGCTTCATTTTTCCCCATCTTTGTCTACCACTTACATCCAAACACTGGGATGTAGCTAAATAATTAAGAGTAAATAATATCAATAAATGCAGAAAACAGCAAGGAAATAAGACATGCCAAATAATTTTAAAAGCTCTTTGTGGATGCTCAATTGGACCAGTTTACACGACTTCAGGGAATCCAGACGTGGTTTGACTCTCTGTAGCACATATCAGTTTACATGAGAAGACATGCCCTACAACATTTGCTGTAGAGTGCATCAAACGTTTGCTTTGATCCACAAAACAAACTTGATGGATTTGAAATGAAAAAAAAAAAGTTGACAACAAATTTATTTAGAGAAGCAATCTGCAGATTGGTCAGTAAACAGCTGTTGTCATGAGCACACCTTCCTTTTGCTGAACTGAAGATGCCACGTCCAAGAGAATTTTATACCAGGAAAAGCATGAATTTGTGTTTGCTATTTCACAATAAAGCAGGAGCACAATCGTTCAGCAAACCGCAGTAGAAACATTACAATGGAATAGTCCTGCCTCAAACATTATCTGGCAACCTGTGGTATTTGATAAAAGCCATACGTTTGGTAACAACTGCATTTCAGACAGAAAATACCACAGCCCTGTTCATAGCCCTGCATGTTTGAGGGAAAGGATTCTTTTAGACTTTTTCTCAAGATGGCTGTTAATCTTGGATATTAGCAGCCCCTGCTCCTAAGCCAGGTACAAGCAAAAATAAAATTTATGCCCCACCCTTCCCCTAAGGCTCAAGAGAAACATAAAAATAGGAGCAAGTGGGTTTGTTCAAAACAAGAGTTCACCAATATTTATCCCACAAAACAAATGATGATCCACTTTAAATTGACACAACCACCACTTTATCAATTACCAGCACTTCCAAAATGCATATGATGTTAACTACTACATCTTAGTACTAACCGGATCATCATTACCCCAAAACTACAGCCAGAATTCACACAGCTACCACTACACAAACGCAGCACATGTGTCAAGAACCTTTTGAAAAGGTACTGAACAACCCATCCTACGCAACAGAGGAGAGAAGCACCCAGAAAAATCTAAAATCTGTGACTAAAGTGCTGTTTATGCCTAGTAGCACTATAGAAAATTATTATATTATTATTATTATTAAGTAGTAGTAGCAGGATGCAAAATTTGCAGGCGCCTAGGAGCCATTGGCCCCCAGAAAACTGAGGCTGGAGACTGCTTCAGGGGTGTAGTGGGGCAAGAACAGTTTAATATCAGGATAAAGTCGAGCATCTGAATTTTTTCCCCAGCTCCTGGAGTTAGAGCTGAAATTTCATGCCCTGGTAAGTAGTAGTAATAATTTTATATTTATAGCACCACCCTGCCTACATGGTACTCGGAGTACTTCACATTTACATAAAAGCACAATATAAATTTAACACAATTTAAAACAAGTCATCGTGTAATAATAATGCCGGCAGGGGCCGCCCAGGGGGGTGAGGTGCTCCCTCAGGTAAGCAGGGCCCAGGCCATTTAGGGCCTTAAAGGTCAAAACCAGATATTCCTTTCCTTGCATCTGTTGGATTGCTCGCAGGTTCTGCTCAGCAGCGGTACACAAAGGCCTGGAACCTGATAAGGAGCACTAATAATGTTCTCAGCGTGCATCTCCATGGCTGTGGTACCAGCATCCATGAACTCTGCGGACAACGCACCAAATGTTTTGAACAGAGCTGGACGGCTGCCTAGCAAGGATTGGCTGCGCACAGTACTTGAGCAACTATTGGCCACTATTGGTCATGTGTCCTTGCAAGACTTGCTGGGCACCGAGCCAATGGTATTGACTGCTATTGGTCGGAAACGTTTTTGCAAAGCTTATGTTGGGGGGGGGGGGGTTGCTGCACCTGCACTGCCAATCAAGGTGGCTGTTAGACTTTTCTGTCACAAGCAGGCCAGCTCATCTAAAAACATTACAGCTGTTACCACCACAGAAGCCTTGAATTTTTTTATTGGGGTGGGGAACAACCACTGAATATGAAGAAATAGGCAGGTGGGGGGATCTGCAAGGCAATGAAGGTCACCGTACTTGGAACGTATGTGGGAGCAGAGCTATCCATTGGTTAAAAGCTACTTCTGTATTTTCTTATCTTTTGAACTTAACAATTATTGTTTGCAACTAGCACGAGGGGTCACAACGGCATAGAAAGCTACTGTTGTGAAGGAATGCCAAATGGGGCCCAGGAAAGTTGGGAGGCGATACCCTGGCTTTTGCTGTCATTTGGGCGAGGCCTGATGTGCAGACACAGCTGTCAGACCCATCCTTCGAAGCAGAAGCTCAATGGGTGGCACATGCACACAACAGGGTTCTGTTCATGCATGATGAAGTGCAGACACCACCCAACCCTGCTGCAGTTTGATGTTCTGCAAAATGGAAGAGTGGGAGCCCCAGATGAAATGTGAGTGGGATGCACTGGAAACTGTGACTTTTCTGGGTGTTTGTGCACTGTCAGAAGTACAGACATCACTAATGGAGGCTGGACCTTCCCTGCCAATTTTCCTCATCAGTGCCCTAATGACAGTGAGAGGGTACCCGCAGGGCCACTGGGAGTGCTTCAATCAGATGGCGGAGCTGAATCTCTTGGGGGAAACAACTGACTCGGGGTGCAGGGAAAGTGAACCAACTAACGGACAGCTTCTTGTCCTTTACAAGGTTTGGACAAGATGAAAAGTGCAGAGCACCCTGGTAAGCGGGGATGTTTTGGGGGCCAACTTATGGTAATGCAGAAGATGCCAGAGAGGAGATTCAAGAGGCACATGTTTGGCTTGGGTTTTATGAGAACTGAGAGGGATTTTGAACACCACAGCGGGCAAGACACCAATAAAACTGTGTGTTGCTACCTGCAATACATCGCTGTGAGACGTGGCGGGTGGTTGACAGCATGCAGACTCTGCTTTTAATTTAAATTTTTATTTTTGCTTTAGATTTTCAGTATAAGCGCTCAATAAAGTATGCAATTATCTCAATAAGCTCAGCATTTTGTGCATAGGAAAAGGTTATTTCCAGCTGGCAAATATAAACCCAGGTACGAACCTCTGTGGGTGGGCAAAATGGCAGGTACTGGACTGCCTCCCAGAGTAATAACCAGGAAGAAAGAAACAGCTGGTGCGGCTTCTCATTCCCATGGTTAGTCATGGCCAAGAATCATGATAGGGGTTGGATTCTGGGATGGGAGGAGTAGGTGGGCTGAGCAAGACAGGGAAGAACACCTGCCCATGTATTAGGTTTGTTGGACTCAACCAGTGAGCGGGAGCTGCCCAAACACACAAGAAATACACGCAGGAGGCTGCCCGCTTATTAGCCTCTACACGCTAAACATGTGATTGGGGGCTGCACAGACCAAACCCGGACTCCAGTGGGCTACTGTCTTGTTTGTTAACACCCTGTGAGAGAGAACTATACTCATGGTAGCAGTTCTCCACACTATTTACTAACCCAAATTCTAACCCCATAAAACTGGAGTTACATTACATTATATGTTTTGTAACATATGGTATGATATGTGCTTCTTAGCATCTGTTTCTTTGGTATGGGAACTTGGTATTGGATGTACTTTGTAATGGCCTATTGGTTATACAAAAATTGTATTCAACTCTACTTCTGTTGCTAATACAGAGGTAGGGGATTCCACCTGACAATTCTGCAAAACAAGGAAAATACTCCTTCTAGCAAAAAAGGAGAAAGCATTCTCTTTTCAAAAAGAGGAGTCCCAAGTAGAACATCAGAG
Source organism: Sphenodon punctatus (assembly GCA_003113815.1). Classification (NCBI taxonomy): domain Eukaryota; kingdom Metazoa; phylum Chordata; class Lepidosauria; order Sphenodontia; family Sphenodontidae; genus Sphenodon; species Sphenodon punctatus. The sequence goes on from QEPC01014531.1 coordinate 347,039, forward strand.
CAATGGTTTGATGGAAATCATGCTGCCTTCTTTGCCAGATTATATGCAAATAATCACTGCCTGGTTTCACTTGCTAAATCTAGAGAAATCTAGCACCCTGACAAAACAAATTTACATGCGACGATTATTGTCAACTAAAACAAACCCAGCTGCAATCTATTAAATAATCTTTCATTTAAAAAAAATAAATATTTTACTTGCCCAGAGTTCTCTGCTGTTTAAGATTAACAGCTGAAGAAACCTAAATATTCAAATCCAAGTCTTTCAAAGGGCACTGACAAGCTTATGGTATGTTTTAAAATTGGATTTTTTTTTCCCCCTCAACAAGAGTCGTAACCTTTCACAATGCAGAAAATCCTCTTTCAAATCAGATTAGGATGTTACATTGAGCCCACTCTACAAACTAGGATTTGAATATGGCTCTACTTTTAATATGACCACTACTACTTTCAAGCTGATGATTTTTAAACAGAAGCACCCAATAAATGCTGAAGAAGATACAGAATACATTTAAATGTGTGTGATGTTCTTTTCATTTGGAAATCAAGGTATTCTATTTTATTTTTCACTTAAGGACTTTGAATTGTCAAAAATAAAATGAGAAATCAATGCATTTCAGCAATTTGTTTGGTTCCAAAAAGGCAGAACTTGCTCTACTTGCAGCGATTACAGCACATGCAATTAGAACTCATTCATAATTAATATTCTGCCTTGAAAGTGCCTTTGTATGTGCACATGTACACAATTACCTGAAATGTATACTCCCAGTTTCAAATAAATTAACTATAAATTACACTTAGTTCAAACTTCTGTTCATTTTTAGATTTGTTGAACATAAAGGCCGCGTTCCACTCTGTACTTACTACAGAGTAGCCCCACTGAAGCCTTCCGGCTACTCTGGAGTAAGTGGTTGGTGGATTGTGTCCAAGGTCTTTTTTTAAAAAAATGATCACAGTAAGTGTCTGGTGGATTGTGGCCAAGGTCTTAAAAAATAGGATCCAAAATTCCCCATAAGGGTCCATTAAGGCAGCATGGATGAAATGGACTACGTTGTACAGATACCGCCATAGTCCCAATGTCTTTACAGAGACGACAATCCAATTAGAACAATAAGCATAAAACTTTTCCACTGCCATCTCCTTAAGGTATATTTGTGTCATTTACACAGTCAATTAAAGCAGAGTCCAAATCACAGAAGAGAAGCTGCTAACTAAGGCTCTCAGCGCAGTCTCAACGTTCAAGATTTTTTTTTTTCCCCAAAGAAAAAAAAAATTCCCTTGATTATTGTATAAGCAGGTGGTTTAAAAGATCAGGTCAAGCTTCTTCTCTGGCTCCATCAGAACAGTCACAATAGATACACAGTGGAGCAGGGAAAGGATTGGATACCTTTATGGAAGGGGGAGGAGGGAGGCTCGATTGCACAATCGCCCAGCAGCAAATGTAATCATTACCCGGAGTGATAGTGCTGGCTACACACAAGGGGTTCCTTATGTTTTTCATATGCCTGTTCACGATACGGAGGGGAGAAAGAATACTGTAATATTCTGCTTCCTTATTTTAATATCCCTGACAATCTGAAGCAGCAGACATGTTCCGAAGCAGAATCTCAAACAGCACGGCGGCCTGACAACACCGATTCTTAGTTAAACACAGACTACAGCAATCCAAAGACAACCACACAATCTGAGTACATCCCATCTGCTCCTAAATCCGCAGACCACGTCAATCTGACGACGATGCCCCCTCCAAACAAATGAAAGGCAAAGATTGATTACTGAACACAATTTTCTGGTTGGGGGTGAGGCAGAAGGGGCAACAAACATGATCTGCTTCTTAGAAAGTCTATTTCAGTCATCTGCTGCGAGCTCCGGAGCGCATTCAGAACGAGTCTCTCTGGAAAAGGGTTGATTTTAATCATTCTAAGGCTGCTGCCGCCACCCCTCACTTTATTTATAGAGGGGGTGGGGAGGAGGCAAACCTGGGAGATTTCTGCAGCGTGACACTAGGCGGTTTCTTTCGAACCCCCTCCTCCCCACATCTCCAGCCACCCCCGGAGGTGTTTTACCTGCTCAGAAAAGGAGCCTCAGAGCCTTTGTGCTTGGGGCTTCCTGATCCTGCTCTCGACCATCTCTGCCGTTGTTGTCGCTGCTGCTTCTCCTGCTGTCTGGTTGCCTTTTAGGCCCAGCCCCCGCCTGTTGTCAGCAACAGCAGCCGTAGCCCTGCCTGAAGCCGAGACTCCTCCACCTACAGGCTCTCCCCAGCACCAGCAGCAACCAGCAAAGCAAGACGGTCTCGGGAGGAGTTACAGCCCCCCCCCCCCTGCACACAACAGCCCTTTCTCCACCCGAACAAGATCAATCCCAGCCCCCCAGCCCCACTTTTTGGCCCCACCCTGCCCTCGTCTGGGGTTTTCTTGCTCACACACACAGACCGCAGCTTTCAGCTCTCAGTCTCAGGTCTCTCCCATCACCCAGCCCGCCCCACCTCCACCCCACCCTTTTCTGGCTCTCACCCCATAAATCACCCCTAGCTGCCTCAGACCCAACACTGCTCACCAGAGTTGAGCACTGCACGGACACCTCCCGCCCAGAGTGGCCAGATATGCCAATTTTTACAAGACACTTATTAGAAATACCACTTGCAGGGCTGCTCTGCAGCCAAATACAGCTTGCAGGGCTGCGTGCTCAGAAGTGTTCTCTAAGAAGCTGTATACAGGGCAACCTTACTCCCCACCCCCCCAACACTCCTACTGCCCTCTCTGGCTCCACCATTCCCGACTCTCCTCTCCTCTCCAGCCTCCGCCCCCCGTTACTCGCCTCCTGTCACCCACTTGCCCACAGCCACCCTGACACTCCTCACCCCACTGACACCTGACTCCCCCATGTCACCTGCTCCTCCATTCTGGCCCCTTCTCTCCTTTAGCACACCCCCCCTTCGGCTGCACTCTGCCTCCTCCCTCCAGGAAATCTAGCCCCCTCCCTCACCCAGCACCCCATTCCTCAAGCCCGGACTCTCCCCTCCAGTCCACCCAGTATGTCAGTCTATTCTACCAAGTCCCTCTGTTCCCCAGCACCAGTCTCTCCCTCCCTCCCCAACCCTCAATTCCTGGCCTAATCCCCGAGACTCATCAACCAACCTGCCCCACTCAATAGCCCCTCTATTCTCCAGCATCTCCCTTCTAGACCTCCCCCCCATTCCCCAGCTCACCAACCGCTTGGCATAGTCCTTCTCCTCATATCTACCCACCCTCCCCTCAAATTCTCTAGCCCCTTGTCTTCCCCAAACCCCCAGAGCTCACAAGTCCCATGCTGTCCGCGAAGTCCCACCTTGGCCCTTACGACTCACCCATTCACCAATCTCCTCCGAATCCACTGGTCCCTACCTTCCTCCCCAGACTCCTTCTGTGCCCCAAACCCCACCCCCTTGCATCTCTACCCACTCACCAACCTCTTCCCCCTGGCCCTTATTCCCTCCAACCCCAAGTCCCAGTTCCCTACTGTCCCCCAATCCCACCCCCTTACATCTCCCTCCACTCACCAACCTCTTGCCCATCCCCTAAATCCCCTGGCCTTATCCTCCCCCCCCCAAATCCCACCCCCTTACCTCTCCCCCCACTCACCA
>QEPC01014531.1:353693-372267 GCA_003113815.1 Sphenodon punctatus
GGAGGGGGGTCAGGTATAGGGGTGGGAGGGAATGGGGAGGGGCTGGGTTATGCCGGATGGGGGGTTGGGCATAGGGTTGGGGGGGGGCTGGAATGATTGCGATGGGGATGAGGGTCAGGCAGAGGGATGCAGAGAGGCTGGAATACTGGGGGATGGGGGTCAGGCATAGGAGTAGGAGGGAATGGGCTCTAGGATACTGTGGGTCTGAGGATGGGCATAGTGGTGGGAGAGGATGGGGGTCAGGCATAGGGGTGGGAGGGGATAGGCGCTGGGATACTGGGGTGGGGGGGGGTGAGGTGTAGAGAAAGTAAATGCTGGTCCCAAATACAGGCAATAGAGACAAAGTAGTACAGTAATATCTTTTATTGGACCAAATATATTTATTTATTTATTTATATTTTTATTTAATACATTTATACCACGCCCCTCCTGCCATGCAGCCCGAGGCGGCTTCCAACAATTTTAAAATACAATAAAACCATTTAAAACTCTCAATAATACTTATTAAAATATTAAAACAGGGCTAAAGTTATAAATATACTAAACAAACTAACATAACCAAAATAGGTGGGGGAGCTAAAACACCTCACCCTACCCACCCTCCCTCCCAAAGGCCTGGGCGAAAAGCCAGGTTTTGCAACTTCGCCGGAATGTCAACAGGCTAGGCGGTCCCTGAGGGGCCCAGACCGTGTAGGGCTTTATAGATCATCACCAAAACCTTGAACCTGGCTCGGCACGCTAACGGCAACCAGTGCAGAGCTCGGAGCATAGGTGGAGTTGGTGGAGGGATGCAAGCTTTCAGATGGGGGGCGGGATCAGGCATAGGGGGTGGAAGGAGCTAGGACACTGGGGGGATGAGGGTCAGGCATAGGGCTGGGATACTGCAGGAGCTGAAGCTCAAGCATAGGGGTGGGAGGGGCTGAGGGACAAACGAGGTAGGGGTCATCCAGGAGAAAGGTGGGGCTAGGATACTGGGAGAGGAAGGGATTGGATGCTGTGGGGGATAAGGATCTGGGATGGAGATGGGAGCAGGAGAGGAGGGGTTGAGATACTGGGAGGAGAGAATAGGGAGCAGGCAGGGAATGGGGTGGGAGGAACTGGGATACTGGCAGTGGGCTTGGGATGGAGCTGGAGATCAGACAAGAATTGAGGCGGGGAGGAGCTGAGATACTCTGGGGAAGAGATGGGGCTGGGAGAAAGACATGGGGGTTGAGTCCGGAAGGACCTGGGATGCTGCAGTGGGCTGAGGGTCAGGCAGGGGAGTGGGGGAGATGCTGGCGGTCAGGCAGAAGGATGAGGGGAGGGGCTGGGATACTGGGGAGAAGGAAAGGGGGTCAGGCAGGAGCGAAGGAGTGGGATATGGACAGTAAGAGCACATGACCAAGTGAGGATGCATGGGCAAAGATGCCCACCGCTCACCAGAGTTCACACCACGCCCATCACCCCCAACTGTAAGAGACTCACTCGCCACCCACCACCCCAGACGTATGGCAACATCTAATGCCAGTCCCTAAGGGGCTTTCTGATGCCCACTGCCTCAGGTTTCGGGGTGGGGGGTGTCACATGATATCCGCCATTACGGTCATAGCAATTCACAAGGGGCTATGGCTAGGCTGCCAGGTCAAAATCTCAAAACTAACGGATACCAAGGATTGTGGGGCTGCCCCTGAAAACAGTATTTTATTCAACTCTTGCCATAACATCCACTGCCATGGGGCCAAGACACTCACCTCCCTGGACATAACCATAAAGACCACAACACCCACCGCCTACGGTTACCATTTCATCTAGGCTTTCATCTGGGGAGGTGGGTGGAGGCACATCAGAAAGGGTGCAGGGCAAAGAGGTTGCCACATTCTTTTTCATCCCCCTTACCATCATGACACTCTAGGGGCTCGACCCCATTGGAAAGGGGGTAGAAAAGACCCTATAGCCCTTTCTGACATGGCTGCCCCCGGAAGCTGTAGTTCCTCCAGTTTGCCAGGGTGCCCTGGCTGACCCAGAGAAACTGGGGCTCCCCCTGGAGCCTGGGAACTCTGGGTCAAAACCTGGAGCCTCCAAGCAATACTCAGAGAGATGGCAACCCTAGCAATAACATAGTCTGGCACCATGACATGCACTATCCTAGCCCTAACCAACCACAGAGGCCATGACACCCAGCGCCCCAACCAGAAAAAGTTTTATTTATTTATTTATTTAATACAATATTTAATATCCTGCCTTCAGCAGCTCGGTGCGGCTTACAATTAAAAGCATAAATATATATATATATATATATATATATATATATATATATATATTAAAACAACATAAACACATCAAGGGCTCAAGGATTATTATTTATTATTAAAAAGATTTTTAAAAACCATCCCTCCCCCAACCCACCCACTACCCATCTCCGTCACTGAACGCCTGGCGAAACAGCTAGGTCTTACATTTCCTGCAGATGGAAGGAAGGTCTGCGGACAGGTGTGCCGCAACCAGGAAAGAATCTCACAGCCCCGGAGCCACCACCAAGAACATCCTCTCTGTTGTTGCGACCAGGGAAACCCTGTGGACCTCAATGTGGGTGCCCCCAGCCAACCACGGGAACTGATCCAGTACCGTGTTCTGCACTAGATGAAGCTTCCGGACCATCACCAAGGGATGGGTAGCCCCACGTAGAGCGCATTACGGTAATCTAATCTTGAGGTGATGAAGGCATGGATGATAGTGGCAAGGTTGGAGTCTGAAACATATGGCTGAAGACACTGCACAAAATGCGCTCCTCGCCACAGCCTTCACCTGAACATCCAAGCGGAGCTGTGAATCAAGGAGCATCCCCAGACTCCGAACCTGAGGGACCAGGGAGGGACGAAGCCCATCAATGATGGGGGCCTCCAACCCCCTGCCCTACCCACCAGCATCACCTTTATCTTGTCAGGATTCTGCTTCAGGCGGCTCATCCTCATCCAGTCCCCCACAGCCGCCAAACAATGGGTAAGCACCAAGACTGCTGGGCCTGGGTCAGCTGAAAACAAGAGGTAAAGTTGCGTGTTATCAGCATATTGATGACCCGGAACATCAAACCCCCTCACGACCTCGCCCAAAGGCAGCATATACACGTTGAGGAGGAGAGGGGACAGAATAGATCCTTGCAGGACTCCACACGTGAGATCCCGGGGAGACAAAGAATAATCCTCCAGTACCACTCTCTGAGTTCTTCCAGCCAAGAAAGAGTGGAACCATTCAAGAATAATCCCACCCATCCCGGCGCAGTCCAGCAAGTGGGTCACCAACATCTTGTGGTCAACTGTGTCAAAGGCAGCAGATCTAGCCGCCCCGAGCTGTTTCAGGAGGGGTGGGGTATAAATGCAAATAAATAAATAAAATCAATAGAGTTGACTGACCCTGGTCCAACTCACGGCGAAGGTCATCGACCAAAGCCACAAGCGCATTCTCAGTGTCATAACCTGAGCAAAAGCCAGACTGCGAGGGATCCAGAAAACTGTTACAGTTCAGATGCCCCTGAAGCTGCTGACCCATTCAATAACCTTCCCCAAAAAGGGAAGGTTAGAGACTGGCTTATAGCTGGCAAGGGAGTCAACATCAAGCGATGACTTCTTGAGCTGAGGCTGCACCATAGCCTCCATGAGGCACCCTGGAACTTTGCCTCCCAAAGAGTCACCCCCACCAGCAACGGCCCCAACGTCTCCCGGCAGGCCTTAACCAGCCATGACAGGCATTGATCCAGTTCACAAGATGTGGCTCTAACAGTGCCAAGCACATCCTCAAAAACTGATCCCACAAAACTGGACAAGCCGAGGCATCCATAACCTCTGGTTCTCTTACCGTATCAAGCCCAGCGTCGAAGTTGTGGTGGATGCGAGTGATTTTATCCACAAAATAGTCAATAAATAAGTCACAATGAACACTGGAAGACTTCAGTTCCAGACAGAGACAGGCTGGACTGACCAGGCCCCTTCACCACCCAGAAAAGTTGAGCTGGACAAGACTGCTATGATGGCAGCAAAGAAACCCTTCTTTGCTGCCCGCATAGCCACGGCATAGGTTTTTTAACTAACTCTATGCGGCAACCTATCGTCTGCAGCACAGGTACAACACCACCGTCACTCCAACCACCTCCCTTCCTACTTTAGCCGCCACAGATCCTCCATAAAGCATGGGGATCTGCACTGCTGATGCTTGGGAAGCGGACACCTGGGGGCCATCCGGTCGATGGCCTCAGCCAACAAGATGTTCCAGGAGGCCACACAGTCATCGAGTGAACAGTCACTGAGGTTGGAGGGTAATTCCCCCAGAGCATTCCGGAACCTAACCGTTCCCATAAGTCTCCGGGGCCGAACCAACCGAATGGGTTCTGCACCGTTCTGGAGGCTGACGTGCTGGGAGACAGGCCCACAGGAGGTAATGATCTGTCCGTGACAAAGGGACCAATGACACGTCCCTCACTAATGGACCCCCTGCCTCAAGGTTGGTGGAAAACACCAAACCCAGAGTATGCCCCGCCTCATGAGTCAGGCCACTTATCACTTCAGACGGACCCATGGTGGCCATGAATTCATGCTCCGCCCCCTTAAGACTGGTATCGGTGTTTATATTGAAGTCCCCCAAGACCACTAGCCTCGGAGACCACAAGACCATGTCCGACACCAGATCAGCTAGAGCATGCAGAGATGCAAATGGCTGTGCCTACCCCCAGCCCCCTGGTCCCCTCCCTGCAGCTGCACTGCCAGGCAGGTGAGGGAGACCCCCAAAACCCACCATGCACCCCCCCTCATGGAAGCATAATCCCCACCTCCTGGAATTCAACCCCCCCTCTCACTGGAGGGTGAGCCCCCCCAACCCAGTCTCCCCGCCCCCCTCTCTCACTGAGGGGGCAGGTTACCCCTTTCCCCATAACTTACCTTCACCATAAACCCCACCACCACCACACCCTTCCCCAAACAGAACCACCCCTCACAACCTCGAGATCCCACTAAAAAGGCTGCACCTACCTCCAGCCTGTTCTACCTTCCAGCCCTTGTTTTCTGTCCTCCTGGCTCATTTTTGGACTGACTTCCTGGGACTTGATCTTGTGGCTTGCCTTTTTGACCCTGCATTCTGGCTTACCCCTCTGTGTGGATGACTGATTGGACTAACTCCTGGTGTTGACCCTCCAGTCTATACCCTGGTTTGTCTTGTTATGCTCCAATCCTGTTATATTCACTGTGGATCTGGATCCTGTAAAGTCGGTCTACAAACAGCAAACAAGGGGGAAAGGCAGCTTCTCTTTACTATGTTTGCAGTGGAGCTAGGTAGGCCGTAGGCACAACATGTTGTACGCAGCTGAATTAGCCACCACTGATGATCAGAAATTGCGTGCAGATTACTAGATAAATCACCATGATGGCCCTGATCCAACGGAGACTTAGGCAGATGCTTAACTCTACTCATATGAATCCTCATCCCATTTAATCACCTGCATAAAATTAAACACCTGTATTTATCTTTGCAAGATCAGGTTTTGACATTTCAACCAAAGGATGAGTTTAACAGAACCAGAAACACAAAAGGCGAAAAATACCGTCTCAAGAAATCGCTGGCTAGGGTCTAACATAGAAGTTGTCCAGGACAGGGGGCAGAATAGGCCGGAGGTAGGTGCAGCTAGAGGAGGACTGGAGACACGCTGGACAATCACAGAGAAAGCCACCAAGGAAGCAAGGGTCTGATCCACTGCACTGACAAGAATGACAAGAAGTTAAATAGCTTTGCCCAGCCAATCCCTGCAGAGGTCACACACCTGACCAATCAGGAACCCCACGGCCAGGCTATTCCTAAGGGATTTGGATACTCACTCCAGAGCTATTAGCAGCTCCTCTTTCACACTCTCACACAAACATTCTTTCACTCCCACACACCCATTCACTCTCGCATATGGTGGCAGGAACCCAAATTTGGCATCCAAACCTATCGCGGCTCCTTCCACCTCTTCCCTGCAAACAAGGACAATCCTGTCATTTTCTTTATTTTTATTTTTATTTAATCTCTCTGCAAGCAGCTGCAGAACAAGCAAACCTGCCCATCATTTTTAGGAGGAAGTTTAACTTACAGACCTCTGTCATTACCCTGCCATTGCTTTTCTCATTCTTCCTTTTTTTAACGTGCTTAAGACCCTTTAAAAAAGATCCAATAAAATCTTGTTTAATGTGAAATGAAGTCCCTTACAAGAAAGCTCCGAACTCTAATTGAATTGCTCTTAACAGTGGTAATGAGGAAAGGAAAAGCAAGAAGCAGGGTGACTTAGTGATTTGAGCAGGGGTGAGGAAACCTTTTCTCTCCCATGGGCTACGATGAAGACTTAGTACAATTTCTGCAGGCTCAATTGGGGTTGGAAGTGGGGGTGCAACTTCCACGGCCAGGCCGGGAGCTGGGGACCCCAAGTGCAGGGCCCCCCAGGAGCGGGGCCCGGGGCGGCCGCCCTGCAGTACAGTCAGCCCTGCCAGGAAGCATTTGATAAGGACCTCATGAGAGACTCGTGAGAAAATTAAAAAGTCATGGGATAGGAGATATAGTGTCTTACTATGGATCAGAAACTGGTTAAAAGATAGAAAGCAAAGGGTAGTTCTAAATGGTCAGTTTTCACAATGGAGAGATGTAAAAAGGGGTGTGCCTCAGAGATCTGTATTGGGACCGGTGCTGTTTAATGTATTCATTCATGATTTGGAAAACAGGGTTAAGAGTGAGGTGATCAAATTTGCAGATGACACCAAGTTATTCAAGGTAGTTAGAACACGAGCAGACTGTGAGGAACTGCAACGGGATCTTATGACACTGGGTGCCTGGGCATCTAAATGGCAAATGAGATTTAATGTGGACAAGTGCAAAGTGATGCACTTAGAGGAAAATAATCCAAACTATGCATACACAATGCTGGGTACTAAGCTAGGAGTTACCACTCAGGAAAAGGATCTGGGGGTTGTTGTGGACAATACAATGAAATCTACAGCGCAGTGCGCAGCAGCAGTCAAAAAAGCAAACAGAATGTTAGGAATTATTCGGACGGGGATAGAGAATAAAACTGAGGATGTCATAATGCCTCTATACAAATCAATGGTGCGACCGCACCTGGAATATTGTGTGCAGTTCTGGTCACCCCATCTCAAAAAAGACATAGCTGAACTAGAAAAGTTACAGAGAAGGGCAACAAAAATGATCAAGGGCACAGAAGGGCTCCCATAAGAGGAGAGGCTTGGTAGGTTGGGGCTCTTCAGCTTGGAGAAGAGATGACCGAGAGGAGATAGGATAGAGGTCTATAAAATCATGAGTGGTGTGAAACTAATAAACAAGGAGCAGTTATTTACTCTCTCAGCTAGTACTTGAACTAGGGGACACTCCATGAAACTCATGGGTGGCAAGTTTAAAACAAATAAAATAAAATATTTTTTCATTCAGTGAATAATTGGGTTGTGGAATCTACTGCCAGAGTCTGGTAAGGGCCAGTCCTAGAGCTGAGTTTAAAAGAGGTTTGGACAAGTTTCTGGAAGATAGGTCCATTAGCAGCTATTAGCCAGACAGGATCAGGGAACATGACGGGAGCTGGGGGGAAACAACAGGGAATGGATCCCCCATTGTGACCTGTTGGGTGCTTCTCCCAAGCCACCGTGATTGACCACTGTCAGAGACAGGATGCTGGGCTATATGGACCATTGGTCTGACCCAGTATGGCACTTCTTATGGTCTTATATTTACTTATTTATTTATTTTACAAAATTTATACCCCGCTCTTCCCGCCACAGGCAGCCCAGAGTGGCTAGCAACAGTAAAAAATATAAATATAATATAAAACAATTTAAACACTTTAAAACATAATAATCATAACAGGGAAAAACCCACTCCACCCACCCCCATCCTCACCCACCCTTACCCCTTTAGACGTAAGGAGTTACGAGTGTTCCCCTTGAACGCTGGAAAGGAACTCGCAATCAACCAGTGAGTATAAAGCATGAAATGTTTTGATGAATTGTAAGCCGCCCAGAGCCTCAGGGAAGGGCAGCATATAAATTTAAATAAATAAATGCATTTATTGAGTTATTCATTCCAGTTTTACCCTGCACTTCCCTCAAAGGCTCAGGGACCCTACAAGAATATAAAAGATATATAAACATAAAACATATATAAAAAAGAAAAAACAATTTTTTTATTTTTTTTAAAAAAAACCTAAACCCCACAGCTTGACTTCCATTCCACGTCCCATCCATTAAGCATCAGGCTCAGCCTTGTACAGCTTCTCCCCTCCAAGATGACAAACAGCTTTCTCCTCTGCTTAGGGTTGCCATCTCACAAAGAGTCAGATCTCACAAAGATCCTACTCTGCTGCTCCTCTTGCAAACAGGGTGATCCATTATGCAGGACATTAGCTTAACTTGAATGTAGGTAGTTTGGGAACGTATCCATAGGTGACTGGTAACTGTCGATGGGGGGGCGGGATGGCACAGGAGTGGGGGCTGGACGGGTTCTGTGGCGTTCTGTAGAGCTTCCAAAAATCTGGTACCCCCACATTCTCCCCCTTATGAGTCACCTATGAACATATCACTCCCTGTCTCTTCTTATGTTCCCTTCTCCCCCTTTCCTTGTCCTTGTCTCTCCTTGATTGTAAGCCTCCTGGGGCAGGGCCCTGTCTCTGTTTAATGATTGTTCAGTGCCAGGCACATTGCTAGCGTTATAAATAATTCATATTAATAATGACCTGTCTGTTCAACTGTTCACCCTACCTTAAGTGGGTGAGTCCAGGCCAAAAGCATCTCCGAGCTCTTTTTCAGGCCAGGTAGCAGGAGGGGTCTGTGTTGCCCTAAAGGAGGGGTGGAGAACCTCAGACCCATCAGCCAAACACAGCCCCATTCCCTTTTAAATCTGGCCCACCTTGAGTCCCCCGTGGCTACTGCTGATGCAGGCATGCTGGCCCGGGATGCTGAAGCAACGAGTGGGCGGAGAGGTCTCTGCTGCTTCCTCCTTGTGTACGAGCTCAGCCCCTGCCGCTCCTGAGCCAGGAAATGGGTGTTTGGTGGGGAGCTGATTCCCACCCACTAACTGGTGGGGAGCACTAGACCCCCCCCCCTACACACACACACTCCTTGCTATTTGGTGCAGCCTGCTAGCCAATTTTAAATATTCCACATGGTCTGTCGGACCAAAAATGGTTCCCCACCCCTGCTCTAAAGCTTGCGTACTCTCACTAAACGGAAGTGGGCCCAGGAGAAGTTACCATCTCCTCTACTTCATCTCGTCTTTCTCTGCTAACACAGCGACCACGCTCCCACCAGCATTCTGCTCAACCCCATCTTTAGGCACCGCTGTTACTCTGTTGCGTAAATCATCGACAGAGGGTACGGCAGCTGGAACTCTTGGATGTGGTCCATTGACTTGCCCCATCTGCTTTCATGCAGTAAGTCAAGCGAACATCTCTGGGCTAGTTCTATCCTGATTAAAGAAAGATTTAAACGAAAGAGACATACAGTAGCAGCGGGAAGCGGAATAATGAAGCAGTACAACCCGTCCGAAGCCGGTTGCATTTTCAAGCAATTAGAGCACACCTCTGCTGGTGCTGTAAGGCATGATGCTCAAGATTAAGGCTGCGCTTCACAAACCATTTACTTCAGAGTAGCCCCATTGAAGCTGCATACTCTGGAATAAGCAGTTTGTGGCTCCACAGCCTAAGAGATTCCTCAAGCCACACAAACAGTCCAATAACCCCCCTGGAAATGCCTGTCTGAAGCATCAGGCTTGATAGCAGATAATGGAACTGATAGATCATAAGTCAGACAGTTGGGTCTCTGCATTTTCTGGCCATTAGCGATCTGGGTAGAGTAGAAGGGACCAGCCGCCGAACAGTTGCTTGTGTGTCTTGAGTACAGTGTGTTGGCTTGAGTACAGTGTGTTGGCTTGAGTACAGAAAGAACGTAGCTCAGAATCAGTTAAGCAGGAGGGAGGAGTGATCCTCAAAGATGATCAAGGGTTTGGAATGACTCCCATATGAAGAGAGAAGTGAGAGGTTGGGCTCTTTAGCTTGGAGAAAAGACGACCAAGAGGGGGATAGGATAGAAATGTATAAAATCATGAGTGGTGTGAACACGTAAATAGGAATCTAGCGGTTATTTACACTTTCTAACAGCACTAGAACAAGGGAACATTCCATGAAATTAACTGGCAGCCGATTTAAGACAAATAAGAGAAAGTTTGTTTTTTTTCACTCAGCGCACAATTAACTTGTGGAATTTGCTGCCAGAGGAACTGGCCAAGGCCGATAGTGTAGCTAGTTTTTAAAAGGGACTGGATAATAGGAGGTCCTTGGAGAATAGGTCCATTAATAGCTATTAGCCAAGTAGGTTTTAGGGCCCTAACCTCTTACTGTTGGGAGCAGGAACAACAGGGAATGGATTGCCCATTGCGACCTGTTGGGTGGTTCTCCCAAGGGAAAGAGATTGGACGCTGTCGGAGACAGTATGCTGGGCTTGATGGACCATTGGTCTGACCCAGTATGGCACTTCTTATGTTCTTATGTAAGTGTTTATCCTGGTGTGGAGTAGGGTCAGTTTGCCCAGCAATAGAAGACAACTCCAGTGCTTACCCACCAAGTGGAGGAGTTTTATTCTTGTCTTGAGGGCCAATCCCACAAAGACTTTACCCCTGCGCACACTGCATTACCCCAGGATGGAGGGTCTTTTCCCTCCCATGGGCCACTTTGAAAATGACTACAAATTCCACAGGCCAGATTGGAGTCCGGGGGCAGGGGTGCACCCAAGATGGACGGAAGAAAGGAAGGGCCTGGCTCATAGATCTGTGCCATGGATCCATTCCTGATCCCTGAATGCCTGCCCATATTTCTGCTCCTTTCCCCTGAGCTCACTCTTTCAGTGTTTGAGGGTAAAGATTGGAGCCACTGGCTAGAAACAGGAGCAGGAAAGAAACCAAGTATAAAAAGCTTGATTTGGTTCACAGGCTGGAAGTTCCCCACCCCTGTAATGGTTTAATCAGCCACCTGTGAATTCCTAATCTGGAGAGAGAGAGGCCAAACTCACCTCAAAACCCATGGGGGGCCCAGGTGACGTGCCAACACTGCCACAAGCTGCCCAGACATAGAGGGAAGGGGAAAAACCTCAGCACGGGCAGGGGTTCACTGCCTATCCGTACAGAAACCAATCCGAGAGGGGACACTGGCTTCCTACAAATTCACTAAGGTGTGGGAAGAGAAAAAGAAGCAAATGAGGGAGGCAAAGATGAATGATGTACCCTGCATTGGATAGAGGGATTCTATGGCAGACATGACAGTAGCCAGCAGACAGGTGATACCAGCGGAGTGTATACACCCCACTAAAATTATCGTCATAGAAGGGGCAACAGGAGAAAAAACAGCTCCCATTGCAGAAATAGAATTGGAATGGGAAGGGCTGAAGGGACCCCTGGAAGTAGCGGTACTAGAGGAATTGAAACACGACCTATTAGTAGGGGATGATATATGGGGGTGGCAGACAGCCATGGCAGCAAATCAGGCCTGTCAGGCCAGATCCATGCAACACCCTGAAGCAAGGTCAGAGCAGGAGTCTGGGGGGGAACCAGACACTGCTGGGGGCCAAGAGAGGGTCCCTGAGGAACAGAGCCCGGGAAGGGAAAACATAGAGCCCAAAGAGGGAACAGGAATCCTAGGGGTGGGCCTACAGGGCACCAATGGAAAGGAAAATGTGGACCCCAACGAGGGTGCAGCAAAGGAGACAGTAATCCTAGGGGCGGGCCTAGAGGGTAGCCCCAAAATAGAATTTGTAGGGCCCAGAGAGGGTGCAGCAGAGGGAATAGCTACCCTAGGGGCAGGCCAGGAGGGCAACCCTACAATGGAAAGTGTAGAGCCCAAGGGGGGGATGGAGGTAGAGATCCCACAAGGGGATGGGGTACCCCTGGGTGGAGTAGAGAATGTTAAGCTGGAGGTTTTGGCATACCTCAGCCTAGCAAGCTCAGAGGATTTGGAGCCAGAGGTTATAGAAGACCACAGCTTGGAGCAGCTCAGGCAGACAGCTCAGGAACAGCAGGTGGAATTCACTCCTGACTGTGGAGAACAAGTAATCTGGGGAGTGGAAAAAGCAGTTCTGCAGCCACTCCCAATCATAGGACAGCCTTTTGAGAGAGTGGCTATAGATACAGGGGGACCCCTGAAGCAGAAGACAAGGGGAAAGCACCCTAGTCTGACCCTGGTAGAGGCAGCAACTAGATACCTGGAGGCCATGACTCTAGCTTCTACATGAGCCACTGTGGTTGCTAATGGCCTGATAAAGATTATTTTTCAGCTGGGTTTTCCATCAGAGAGATGGGATGACAGTGGAGGAAATATCCTAGCAGAGGTAGTAGACTGTCTAGGGAATGACAAGAAATCCCTAGCAGAGTTAATGGAATGCCTATGGGAATGCTGCGGGGTTAAACATGTGCCAACCACACCCTCTCTTCCACAGACTAATGGGCTAATGGATATATGTAGTGGGACCCGGAAGGGAATGTGGAGGGCTTAGGGGGACTCTCACCCTGACAATTGGGATGAGGAGTTCCTGCATCTGTCCTCTGCTTACAGTAAAATACTTCTGGAGTCCAGGGGCTTCTTGCCTTTCGAGCTGACCTTCGAGAGGAGAGCTAAGGGATGCCTGGTGACTCATGTAATGGCCTTGATCCAGTCTGGAAGGAACCCCAAAGTGGTCCATGTAAGCTTGTTTAAACCGCACTGGGACAGGGAGGGACTAGTATTCAAGATCTTCCCTGCAGACTGCTTGGAAGGGGACAAGGAGAAAACAGACCCTTTAGTTATAGGCTCAAGGGAAATGGAGATGGAGGATCTCTCTCCGCCTGAGGAGATTGTGCCCCAAGATAAGGAGAAACTGAAAAGAACCTTAAAAGATTCTGGAGTGGCGTTCCCCCAACCTGTAGCAAAGGCACCGGACCCTAAGGAACTCTTTGTGGCTACTGACACCACAGAACTAGGAGGACTGTTTCTCTATCACACAGCATTTGAGTGCACATCTATTGTGTATACGATGTGGTACGTGTATTGTTTTTTAACCCATTTCATGTTTTCTGTAACAGTACACAGACTAACATGTTCCAGGATTGGGATTGACCCAACCCTTCTCACATGTTCTCGAAGGGGGAGACGTGTCATGGGGACATGGTGGCGACACACCCATTTGGGGGGAGATGACACACATTTCGGGGATATGTGTAATGTAATATAAAGGGTTAAGATTGTACGCTCAGTTGGAGCAATATACTGAAACCAGTTGCCAGAGTGGAGGGAGAGATTCCCTTTGTTATAACAAGTGGGCAGTTTATTGCCAAGCAACGGCCAGGTCCACCCTACCACCTTGTTACAATGACAATAGCAGCAGGACACAGGAAGTCACCGAAGCCCCTGCGAAGGGGAGAAGAAGAGATAGGATCTCTATAGACTTGAAGGACACTTCCATCTTGGACTTAAAGGAGAGAACAGCTCAGTAGAAGAGCTGCTATAAACATGAACTAAAAACTTTCATATTCTCTAGAAGACTTGGTCCCGGCTTGGACATCAAAGCTGCGAGATACGCTGATGAACTTGAACTGAACCATAGGGTAAGGGGACAGTTAGGGAATCTCAGTGTATCTTAGAATGCGTGTACTTTATGTTTGATTTATTGACTTGCACTATCTGATCAACAGCCTTGTACTTGTATGTACTCAATATATGTTTTATAACCAAGCCGAGCATGCCTGTGTGTTTATTTGGCCTCAGGGGGTTCATTTGAGGGGCACTCTATCTAGGTGAGAGCCCAGATGAACCTTTTTCATATAAGATAACTCCACTGCGAAGTCTTCCAAGCTACAGGTGGCCAGAGAACGTTCTCTGAGTTACGGCTGGGCTGGGAGATCAAGGGGAGGCATTTCTAGGGGGCACAGGCCTCTGAAAGCTCCCTGATTGCAGTGAAAGTTTTCTGATCACGTGGGAACCCACGCGGGCACAGGCAACTGGGTTGCGGCTGGCCTGGTGGGCTTACGGGACTGCCTCTAAAGGGAGTGAGGGCCCCAACCCCGGTGACAATCTCCACAACACAGAAACCAATTGGTCCAGGTTGTGGATAGCGATCCAGTACTCTGGCTCTCCAGTACTCTGGCTTTCTTGCATCCCTGGGCTCCCAGACTTGCCAGCCCCTGGAGCCCCGGTGTTAGACTTCGGCACACTCAGGGCGTTTATAGACGATCCCGCTTACAAGCGGGATCGCTAAACGCCGGGTTTCCCCGCCGCGGCGTCTCTGCGTGCCGTGTCTGATGTTCAGACACGGCGCAGAGTGCGAGTGCGCATGCGCGCCCTTCTGCGCATGCGCACTCTCGCACGGGACCAGGAAGTGTGGCGTAAAGCCGGCACTCCGGGAATCCGCGTCGGAGGGGGCAGGATCGCCTGCCCCCTCCGAACCGGATTAAAAAGCAGCCCAGGCATATAGACGAGCGGCAAGAAAGGCGGCTGATCAAAGGATCAGCCGCCTTTTTTGTCTCGTCTATAAACGCCCTCAGAGACAGCTTGTGTTAGGCTCTGACACGTACATGCTGCACTAGTTCAATGTGTCTCTCCTGTGCATCAGCAGGCTCAGCTACCCCAGCAATCCATTCATGATGGAAATTGGAGATTTTGGTTGCCTTAATGGAAGACTAGTCCAGTATGGTGTGTAAAACCACCCGAGAATCCTCAGACGGAAAGTGCAAAACGGTATCATGTTAGTTATTCCCCCCCAATTCCAGTTCTGAACATTTCAATGCAATATTTCTCCAAGCAGGAAGAGGAATTTTACAAACAAATCTACTGCAGACTTCTGGAAACAATCACCAGGAACCACTCCTGCTTCGGCATTATCCTCTGTATCAGCTTTTCGAGGCTAGCGCTAAGTTGTCATGTGGGCAAGCTGAGAAAATAGATCAAGCACAATGCAGGATCCCGGCTCTGAATCAACAAAACACTCCTGTCATAAATCGAGGCAGCCATTGTCTCTTATCGGCCAGTAAAAGAAACACATACCCCATTGGCAGGAAACCCATTTTGGAAAATGATTCCCTGCACGACTGAGATGTGGTTCAGTTACTCTTGCTGCCAAATCTTGCCTAGCGTTGGACTCCAAACTGCCATCCGTCTGCAGCATAAATGCCAGCCTGCTGAGAAAAGCTAGCCCAGGTATTCGGCCTCAGCGGCATGCTGCATATACGGTTGGAATAACTTCTTGCCATTTCAAGGCTCCTTCGGTGCTGTAGGTCTCTGCGTCAGTCTTCCTCTCATTCACAACAGGCAGATTGCAAAGAGTTTACTGTCGCTGACAACTGATTCTTTTTATCTACAATTGGGGAAGCGGACTGTAATCAGATCCCAAGTCAGCTGTCCTTTACCGGCGGCTATAATATAGATATAGACCTTCAGATCACAAATTCATGACTCGGTCTTTCTCGTCTTGGATAATCCTCAAGAAGGAACATCCTTAGAAAAACCTGGAAATGCTGTAAGTAGCTATTTAAGGTCGCAATATTGAGAACAAATAACCAAATTGACTTCAAGAGTAGTGGCCTAAGAGAGTGCTTTGTTTATTGGAGATTTGGTCTTTATTATATGCTTCACTTTTAACCCCCAAGCAGCATTGGACACAATGGTCAAAGAGTATCCAGTTCACCTACTACAGGGCCCAAGTGAGAAGAAAAGAGTGGTGACCTTAGAATCATAGAGGAGACCTCAGGGGGCATCTAGTCCAAACCCCCTGCTCCAAGGCAGGAGATCCTCTGCTGCCAGCATTGCAGACAGGTTTTGAAAACATCCAGTGAGACTCCACAACCTCCCTGGGCAGCTTATTCCATTTTCCAACAGTTCTTACAGTTAACAAATTGTTCCTAATATCTAACCAAAATCTACCTGCTGCAGTTTAAGCACATTCCCTCTTGTTCTGCCTTCTGTGACAGTGGAGACGTAGGGTGTTTTCAGACAGACATTCCCGCCTGGGTCCATTTTAAACGGACCCAGCGGTCCACCTGCGCAGTGCCCTCCTCCCCCACACCATAGAGTTGTGGGCCAACTGCCCAACGCTCTAGGCTGCTGCCCGCAACTCTGTGGCATTGCTCGGGACAACCCCCCACCACGCAAACCTCCGGCCGGTGCCCGAGGTTTGGGCAGCCCGCTCTGCTGGCGGGGCTCCGGGATGTTCCGGGTAGGGATGTGCGAACAGAACCGAGTTCGGAAATTCGGTTCGGTTCAAAAATCGAGTTCGGTTCGGAAGTTCGGTTCAGTCGACTGAACTAGTCGAGTTCAGTCAAATTCTTAACTTCCAAACCAAGTTTGTACATTCAAAACTGGTGTTTTAAGCTGTTTTTGGCCTTCCGAACTGGTTCGGATTCGACCAAACATTTCAGTCGAATTCGAGTTCGGTTCGGAAGTTCAGTTCAGTTGACTGAACTAGTCGAGTTTGGTCCGAACTCCGAACTTCCGAACCGTGTTTGCACATCCCCCTAGTTCCGGAGTACCTCAGGCAGGGCTGGAGCAGAGCAGGCATCACCTGCTCCACCTCAGCTGCCTGCACATCTGGTGGCCCTCCTTTCGACAGACGGGCCACCTGGGAGTGAGGCAGAGCAGAGGTGGCTTCCATCTGTTTACACCCATAGAATCAAATCAAACCAAGGCCAACTTTGAGACATGACACAAAGAGTGTATTCTCACTCCCACATTGAGTATTGTCCGTTGTTTACCACTTCTCTGAAACTTTGCCCAGGGCTAGAGAGTGAAAGACTAACGGCACAATTCTCCATCCATTAAAGGCTCAGCTCTTTAACGAAGAGGAAAATCACTTGACTCTTCACTATCTCTATAGATCTACAGGAGTTGTTGATCTTTGCAGAGATCAGGATTAGCAAATGTAAGATAAGCAAAGGTGAAGCATTTTCACACAGGCATGTCTTTTCCTGTGTGCAAATGGCAGGTACCCGGAGCATACACAATACTCTAAAAGTGCAAGATATCTTGGAATTGAATTAGGATGTGAGCATCATATAAATGCTGAACCCCAAGGCAGGCCTGCCCAGGGAACAAGACAGACACCTTGTCCAAGGTGGCATCTTTCTGAGGCCAGCTTTGAGAGTTGCACAGACCCTATGGTGCTGCTCCTGAAGACCAGTAGGTCATCCCGAGACCTCCTGCTTGGCCAGGGATTTAAAAGAGCCTGAGGCAAGACCTAAACCAGGTTTGTGCAGTGGACAGGGCCTCCAGCTCTCCACCACACAGCTGACTGGTAGCGAGCCGGAGTTAGGGTGGGAGAAAAAATTACTTGTCTGGCATAGCCAAACAGCTAGTGCCAGCCCTGCAGAGCCCATAGGCTGACTATGGCTCTACTGCATTCATTCATTCATTCATTTATATTCCGCCTTTCCTGAAGAGGCTCAGGGCAGCTTAAAATCTATAAAACAACATTACAATTAATGCAATAAAAACCTCCCCCCCTCACCTCACAACTCCCCTCTTCCTCCCCCCCCCCCAAGTTTGTTCCAGATCCACCAGATGTGGGTCTGTACAAACCTCCGTGGGGGTAGGGGCCAGGCTGGAAACGTGAACCCGGAATGAAGCAGGCCCCCAGACCAGGCCCAGCAGCTGCCCGGCTGGGCCAAAGCAGGCAGAAACACCCTTCAGCCAACCCCTAACCCCACCCGCCACCTTTTCAAATAAAAAAGTTGCACGTCGCCTCTGGAAGATAATTAGGCTCGAGCTCAAGCAAACCTTGTAGGGGAGGGAGTTTCACAAAACGGGGGCATCAAGCCTCTATGAGGATGTTGATCCCAAGCAAAGACTCCCTGAAAAAAATGGTAAAGAGTTTTCCCAATCAGGGCCCCCCAGCTCCTGTGTGCGACTAAGGAAGGCCGGCAGATCTGGCTTGGTAGCATTTGTGCTTTTGCCTTTTAGCACTCCAGGATACCGCCACTTTTTACTTTGTTTACGTTTCTAACCGCCAGGCAAAAAAATTGGCACCAGATTCTGAAGAGCTGCAAACCAAAACCTAACGGGAATATTATTATCCTTTCTATAGCGCTATCTGTGTTCAAAGTGCATCGCTATCCTTATCTAGTTCACCCTCACAACAACCCCACAAGGTAGGTCACTGCAGCCTATTTATTATTATTATTATTATTATTATTAGCATGTGTATAGCGCCAGCTGTGTACCTGGCACTTTACAGAACAATAGGAATCACGCGGTCCCTGCCTACGGCTTACAATCTAAAAGACACGGAGACAAGGAGAGGGGATAAGGGAGACAAGGAGAGGGGACATAGGGAGAGACAAGGAATAAAAAACAATCAAGTGGATGCGAAGTCTCAGGTGCACGTGCTTGACTTGGTTGCAGTTAGGCAGGAGTCAATGGGGAGGGCAGACAGTAAATATTGAGAGGAAAGTTCTAACAGGCGTCGGGGAAGGTGGCGAGGAAGAGGTGGGTTTTGAGGAGGGATTTGAAGGTGCAGAGGGAGGGGGCAAGGCGGATGTGGGCAGGGAGGGAGTTCCAGGCATGGGGGGCAGC
>QEPC01014531.1:376201-404937 GCA_003113815.1 Sphenodon punctatus
AGAGAAAAAAGGGCGAATCTTAGCAATTTTATGGAGGAAGAAGCGACAGGATTTGGCAACAGAGTCGATGTAGGGTTTAAAAGAAAGGGGTGAGTCAAAGATGAACATCCATTGATGTTGAACATCAATTATGTTCTTTGAGCTTGGGGTGAATAAATAAAGGACATTCTCTTAAAATAAGGGCCGTCTGACAACCCTATGCTAGGATGGAGAACTCCCATCTCCCCGCAGTGTCCTGAAGGGTTCCCAGTCAATCCTACACCAGTTTCATGGCTAGGGTTGCCATATATGCAAACTTTTAAAGGGCACTTATGGGAAACGCAGGTTGCAGGGCTGCTTTGGCTAAAATGTGTATATATAGTTCAAATCATGGCAGCCTTCAGAGAGCGGGACTGCAGCAGCTGACAGGGTTGCATAAGAGAAAACGAGTCTCAGAGTCAAACCACGGGAAGTGGCAACCCCACCTGTGAGGAGACGAGCCTCAAGTACAGGGATGTCTCCCCAGCGATGAACGTGCTGCCACTTGGGAGTCACTCCGAGTCGCAACGCTCCCCAGCAAGGGCCACCAGGGTGACTGGCCAGTCGGGTTCCCAAGTCAAAGTTTCAAAAATGAAGGAATACGATACTGATAGAGCAGGGTCGTAACTAGGGGGACCGGGCCCACGTCTATATGCATTCTACATGTGTGTGTGGGCCCCGGCGTGCTGCACCAGGCGCTGGGTACGAAATAGGCGATGCCTGTTCTGCTCCACGGAGCTGCGGGGTTAATGAGATGGGCTCTGTACAGCTAGAGGGCTCTGAAATGAGAGATGGGCCATTAAAAGAAGGGGCATCCCAGAGAATAGGGGACACCTGGGAAATGGTCCCTTTATATAGTTTGCTATTGACCTGCTATAAGTGGTTAAATAGCAAGGAGCAGACTGGGGCTGGCCAGCGGTGATATTGGGGTGTGTGTGTGTGTGTGTGTCTGGGTGACTAGCTGGTGCCCAAAAGCAGCAGTTCCTAAAGGCTGAACCCCTCAGCCGACCTGAGGAACCTTAACTTCCACCATGCACTGGGAGTACAATTCCCACTAAGTCACAAGCTCTCCTCATAGACTACAATTCCCAACAGGCAGATGCAGCTTGTGGACTACAACCCCCAGCATGCAACATGATTAATGGCCGACTGCAATTCCCAGCATGCAGCACGCTCCACACGCAGTTTATAACTCCCAGCATTCAGTCTACAGAGACTACAAATCCCAGAATCCCTTCGCCTCGAGTCAATGTATTGAGCTCGCCTAGTATAAGGCACATAGAAACTACAACTCCCATGAAGCACTACTACTAGGACTGTACCGAACCAGGGAATATTGCATGCTGGGAGCTGTGGTATTTTTTTTGGCCCGCTTCCCTTTTTTCACTTTGCCAGGTTACTGCGTGCTACATTGCGCTTGGTCGCAGGGAAGCTAGAATGCCTCTTGCGCATGCGTTTAATTCTCGGTGTTCGGATGACAGCGCGCATGCGTAAATAGGCCCCTTGGGGGCGGGTGGAACGGAGCACGTATGCGCGTACGCCTTGCGTGACTGGGTGCAGAGCTCGGATTGGTTCACGCTGTGAAACTTGAGAAGCAGAGGCGTGGTTCGGGTTTCGGCTGAGGCAGGACAGCAAGGAGAAGGGACTCTGTGGGGGAGCCGACCTGATCAGCGTCTCAGAATAGGGCGACAAATCCCCATTCCCCGCCCTCCTCACCCGTGCTTTGGTTACCCAGCGCCCCGCCCACCAGGGGGAGGGGCCCCTGTAACGTAAAACCTCGCCCCGCCCACCACGGGCAATCCGTGACGTCATCTCGCCGTTCCCCGCCCACTCCGGGGAGCGAGGGGCGTGGCTTGTGCCGCTGGCTCTGCTGACCGCTCTCCGCCCCGCTGACATGCCCGAGCCGGCTAAGTCGCTCTTCCGCGAGGTGCTCCCCAAGCAAGGTGAGTGTCTGGCGCGGGGTGGGGCAGGGGGCTACCAGAGCGGGGGGACTGGGGCAGGGGCTGCCAGGCTTTGCTGCTGGGTGCGGTCACCCCCTTAACAGCTCCATACAGGGTCCTGCAGGGTGAGCTTGGGGAGCGCAGAGACGGATCAGTCACACGGTAATCCTTGCACCAAGCCTGTGAGGTAGGTTAGGCTGAGCGGAGACTGTGACTGGCCCAAGGGCACCCAGGGAGTTGCTGGCCAGGGCCACCAGGGCTTGCTTAGCCACTACCCAGCAATGACGCTTTGGGTTATATGCCTAGTCCTCTGTGAGGGTGTCTCCTGCTTCTGGGAGAGAAGTCTCCGTCGTTACATCAGAATTCATCATTTCTTTTTAAACCTTAGGGAAGCTGTGCGTGGAAGATGTGACCACCATGGTGTTATGTAAACCCAAATTATTGCCACTAAAATCTGTGACTCTGGAGAAGCTAGAGAAAATGCAGCGGGCAGCCCAGGAAACAATTCACCAACAGGAAAGGGCAGAAAGAGACCAGCAGCAACTGAATGAAGAACACACCTGAGGGCTGAGTTAGCTTCCTCAGGAATTCTATTACCCGGTAGCTGACGCTGGCGTGAATAGACCCGCTGTAGCTTGCAGGAACATCTAGTGTTTAGTGACCACCGCAAAACGTTTTAAACTATTGTATCTCATACATGAGAATGAATTTCTGCAGCTACTTACAACTTGTGTAAAGGTACCTCCTTTGTAAACATGGTGTTCCCTCTACCCGCTAGCGACTCTCAAATGATTAAAGCTTAACTTCGTGTCTGGAAAGCCCTGCCTTTGTTTTCACCCTCTCCACTGTCTGCTTTGGTTGCTGCTCTAAAGCCTGGTGTGACGCGTGCAGCTGGTCAGCGTTCTTGCGTAGGCTAGTTACCTTGCCGAGGATGAACATATTTCTGCTTTTGCAAGCCCAAACAGCAGGGAAGCTAAAACAGACTAAACTTTAGTCCCCTATTTCCCCCCGACTGAAGACATACTTTGGGATCACAGCTTTCTGTCACGCTCAGGCTTGTTCCTATAGCATGAGATTTTTACTTACCGGTCAATATTATATCTAAAGGCCAAGTGAGAGGAGGAGGTGCTGGAACATGTTAATGCAGACAGCACTGCCCCCATCAAGCCAGACATGCAGGAAATTGGTCTGAACAAGCTGAAACTTGAGCCCTGCCCGGGGTGGAAGTTTCGGTGCCCAACTGCATCAGCTATGCCATCACATCACAGTGCTCAGAAAGGGAGGGAGCTCCAGCTCTCCCACAGCCCTTCCCCTAAACGGTCAAGCTGTCAGGAACAGGTTAGTCCCCTGGGCCTCCACTCTCTAGTGGCAGCTACAGCGTGAATGTCACCGAAAGGAGGAAGAGGCCTTCTGTTGGCTGTAAGAAGGCTGCATTCAATAAAGTGGCTGTTCTAAACCGATACAAAGGGTGTTTTTAAATGAGGAGTCTGTGGCGCTGAGTAGCATGGAACCCATGCACTTCCTGTGAGCAGCTCCCAATATGGCGACTCCAGCCACGCTGGGTTTTCCAGCATCACTCTATGTGGCGGTGAGTGCCCACTGTGAGGGTCATGGGGTGCATCTCCCCAAGCACCAACTTCAGATGAGCAGTTGGGACATGTGAACGGGGGGGTGGGGGATGCCTGAACACATCTTGTTTGAAAACAAAGATGGCAAGAACCAAGCATGTAATGAACTTCAAGGGCGGGGGGGAGGGGGTGTTAGGTAATGAATATTCAGAGTAGTTAATTGTATTAAGGAAAGACTTCATGCTTAAGACATGTCGTTTTAAAAAAACAAAAACAACCCCACTACCAAAAGCCAGCACTCGGCAGCATCTGGTGTTGGCCACAGGATACGGTGCTAGATAAATTGTAGCACTGATCCAGTATCACCTGTGCCCACAGTGTGCTTGGGAAGCATGCATAGTCAGTCGGCTTTCTAGCATTTTAAGATGCCTTCTGCTTTACGACAAAGGCAGATTCCCCCTTTTCCAAATTTTCATATCCTTTTGAACAAATGAGCTTTTACATTTCGGTGCATGCACACTAATCCCAATTCTTGAACACACAGTCCCACTGTAATCAACAGTTACGTGCACTTGCAGAATCAAGGCCTTAGCAACTCCTTCAGAAGGTATGGAACATCTGTCAGGCCTTAGTTTTGAAAAGAGTTGGCAGTAATAGGGCTGGAGCAATTGGCAGCCTTTAAGGATCTTGATGACATAGGACTGAAAATTCTGGAAGATGTAAAATACATTTATAAACGCTGAGTACATAGGTTGGATATAATGACAAAGAGAAATCTCTTAGTTTGCTGGGGGGTGGGGGTGGTGTCAGGACGTCACCATTTGGCCCTTCTGAGTATGCCCAGCTTTCCCCCCCCCGTATTTTAAAAACTTCCCTGCCACGCGTCAGTGGAGCCCCTCCTGAGGGGGCGAGTACTCTACCCCTCAGCCCCCTCCAGACCCTCACCCTCTGTTCCCTGGCCCGGCTCCCTCTGGCCCCCAACCTTGGAATTCTTGAGTGTTCGCCGAAGGAACTTGGACCGGACCGAGCACCTGGGACCGGTCCTCGGACACTCGGAGAATACGCATGAATATTCGTGTATCAGTGCAGCCCTACTAAAAGTCCACATTTTTTGGAAATTAAGTACAATATCTAGGAGCACACTATTGAATTGCTTTATTTACACATGCTGTATTAACGGTTAAGTTGATAAATATCTTGGAAGGTTGACGTTCTAGTACTAGTGCAGTAGAAGGCGTTTAAAGTGTACTAATTCAGTGATTAATTTTCTTCGTAAAACTATTATACAAATTTGCATTTAAAAAGGCACCTTTCCTAGCAAGTGCACCTACAGAGGCAATTCCAATGAGTTTCCATTTCTAAAACTGCTTAATAAAATAAGGAGAGAGACTGCTTCATAAAAGTTTATTTTGTAATACATTCTACCAGAACTGTTCATTTTTCCAGTTTTTTAGAAAAATAGATGTTCCAGCCACCATTTGTTTAATTGATCTTTAAGACCAATGGATAAATCAATATGTCCCCCTCAAAAATATTAATACTTCTATGACCAACCCATTCTCTTAGATTCTTTAGAACAAAGAAAAAAAATCCCTCCCAAAGCACAGTATTTGAACAGCAGCAGCCAAAATGGGGTTGCAGTAGCTTAACTTGACCCCCACCCCCGAATAAAGCTTTGTATAAAACCAGTGATTTTACTGCAAAAACACTGTCCTTGAAAGAAAGGAGTGGCAGTCAGACATCGATGCAAAACATGGAATGATTAGGTCATAAACATATGGCACTTACAAAAGGGTAGCTTATTTCAGTACACCACCACACAAGGGTGGTTACTTGTTCTGCCCAGAAAGAGAAGTTTCCTTCTTGAACATACACTTCTAAAAAAACATTCAGAAGTTACTTTGTGCCCCAAACAAATATTTTTTAAAAAAAAAAAAAAATTTAAACTGAACTGTGCTAAGCAACTCTTACAATCTGTATATAGAATATATATTTTTCCCTTTAAAACAACTAAGGCTGCAAGAGTTGGGTCTTGTGTTCAGTAGCTCTCTGTTTTAAGACGACCTCCATCTCCTTCACTCACAAAGCGCTTTCTCCCCCTGTAATTAAAGACAATCAACATTAGATTTCAGCCTCCTAAACCTGTGTGTTTTTGTCTACCGTGCAGTCCTACGATCAATCATACCCTCACTAGCTTGGGGATAGTGGAAGCTGGTGACCGAGTGAGACTGACTCTCCCAATTCCCGATCATCTGCAAAGGCAAATGTAATCAACCCAGATCTCCACCTGGCCTATGTTTCCTCACTGTCCCCTTGTCTAATGACACCCTATCACAGTGCATTGCGCACACACCCCGCGCCCCCCAGGCTAGCCTTCAGCAAACCTGATGCAAAAGTCCCAGGGGAGTGTCCCTAGCTAGCCAACTCAGCAACTGAAGGGAAAAGTTCCACAACAACGTACTATAAACTTTTTTGTGCTTTTTTTTAAAAAAGAGAAATTAAAAATAAAATAGCTTTATTATGTTCAGCCCCATGGCCAGTACATATAAACACAGATCAAACAACTTATACAACTAAACATAACAAATCAAACATAGGATAGAAATATTAACTACACATCAATGTCCTCCAGCTTCACACACTTTAACCATACAGCAGCGCATCTTTTGGCAAACACTGCCACCTGTCTGGTCCTATCAGGATTCTGGTCTCCCAGCAGGAATTGCACTTTCCTAGTTGTTGGCCAGAATTCCCCTAGACTGATGTTCTGCCATAGCCCACCTCGAAGGTGGTCATAGAGGGGGCATCTTAAAAGATAAATAAAATACAGGTTTAAAGAACACGCACCTTGATGGGCAAAGGTCTCTCAGTGGCTTGGAAATTATTCCAGCTTGGAAACATTCTTCCACAAACCGCTCAAGCATAGAATATGAATGTGGCACATCAAGATTAATATCTGGAATTTCACGGAAAACACGTTCGTAACCCTGCAACATGAGAAATTGGGGGGGTGGGGGGTGAGATCACATTGCGCTACAGTAAAAATCTATATTTATAATGATCCAAATGACGTGTTAGTTTAAAAGGATTCGCAGAAACTAAACCAATTTACAATAATTTTTGATTAACGTTCCCTCTAAAATGTGGCCCACACAATGGAAGAGCTTGAGAACCCCTTATCAAGAACTTCACTAAGCTAGTGCAGAAAGAAAAAAAAAAAAACCCCACAAAAAACACAACCCACCAATTTTTTCAATTCAGAAACTATGGTCATGGGCACAGCGTACCCACATGCTGTCTCTTATACACATCTAGATGTGTATAAGAGACAGCACACACACACACACACCCACACACACACACATGTACAAGCTCACCAAATCTTACAACTCCTGAAGTCACTGATTTTAGCCTAAGCATTTATGTCCTTCTATGCCAATAATCTATTTAAAAAAAAATAAAATTACAAGTAAAACCACTGCAAAATGAATGGTCAGCAACTCTTCATAAATATTTATGGGAACACTTCATTTAATTCTCATTCACTAAAAAGTGCCATTTAGTAAATGAAAACTTAAAACGTTGTTCTTCCATGAACACTTTAAAAACTGCAGTTTTACAAGAAAACGATCTTGGAACTTAATTCTGTTCTCCGATCCCATCAGCTGTTGACACAACTCCAGTTAACTTGTGGAGACAAAGTAAAGACCTGCAACATGACCCCATGCCCCCCAAAAGTCTCCATGTCGCCCGAGACTAAATCCTGACAAGACGGAACTGGTGGTTGTGGGGAGGAGCGGGGGTGTGTGTGTGTGGCCTCCATAACTGATGGGGGTCGTCCTCCCCCCGGTTTCTCAGGTCCGGAATCTGGGGGTGCTCCTGGACCCACAGCTCTGCCTGGCTGCTCAGGTGATGGCTGCGGTGAAAGGAGCATTTCGCCAGTTACATCTAGTGCATCGGCTTAGGCCGCATGTCTCAGACTCGGATCTGGCCACAATCGTCCATGCTTTTATTACCTCGAGACTGGATTACTGCAACGTGCTCTACGTGGGGCTAACCTTGGTATTGGTTTGGAAACTGCAGCTGGTGCAGAATGCGGTGGCCCGTCTCTTAATGGGGACGGGCCGACGTGAGCATATTACACCGGTGCTTCGCTCTCTGCACAGGCTGACGGTAGGTTTCCGGGCCCAATTCAAGGTGTTGGTGCGGACCTTTAAAGCCCTAAATGGCTTGGACCCTGCCTACCTGCGGGACCGCCTCACCCTCCAGGTCCTGGAGTGGCCCCTGCGGTCGGCTGGGGGCCCCCTCCTCGGGGAAGGAAGGGGGTTTTACATTGTTTTAATTGATATTATTATGATGGTTATTTTAATGTCTGAAATTTTTAATATATTGTGAGCCACCCCGAGATACCCGAGGCAGGAGGGGGCGGCCTAGAAATTGTAATAATAATAATAATAATAATAATAATGTCAAGCGCTCCGTCTGCCTGAACGGGGCTCCCCAGCTTCCAGAGGCCCGGCCCTCCTACCTAGTACGTGGAGGGGTGGCAACGTAACAAAGAGATGAGAATGCGTTGAGTACTTTGGCACACCCAGTGCTCCATCGGGGCCAGGCCGCACCAGAATGCCCCACCCCCCGCTGCCCACTGCCGAGCACAGGGAATACACTTACCCTTTTCATTTGGTCCATAGTAATGACATTAGACCGCCAGAGGGACTTCAGCAAATCCAGCATCATTTTAAATGTTGCTTCTCCACTTGACTCCAAAACCAACACAACTGCCTAAAACAGCACAAAGGAACAGTTAGTCAATAATGCGGCGGCGAGTTGCTGGGAGCACATTACACCTGTGCTCCAGCATCTGCACTTTCCAGGCACAACTCCAGGCCTGGGCTCCACCTACCTGCAGGACCGCCTCACCCTCCGGATTCTGGATCGACCTCTGCGGTCGACCGGGGGCCGCCCTTCTTGAGGCTGCACTGCGGCTGTGGAACTCCCGCCCATTGGCCGATGACTTCCCCTCTTTCCATAAAAAGTGTAAGACCTGGCTGTTCCGCCGGGCCTTTGCCGAGGGAGATGGGATGGAGGGCTTGGGTTAGGGTGGGGTTTTATTGCGTGTTTTTTTTTGGGGGGGGGTTAATTCTCAGAATGTTGATTTTAATGAATATTATTATATGTTGTTAGGCACCCTGAGATGCTTGTGGCAGGAGGGGGCACCATACAAATGCTGTTATAAATAAATAAACTCAAAGTGCTGGTTTTGACCTTTAAAGCCCTAATGGCCTGGGCCCCGCCTGTCCTTCTATGCCCCCCCCCCCCGCTGCAGCGCCTGTGATCGGGCGGGAGCGCCTCCCTGCGGGTCCCATCGGTCAGTCTTGTTTGTACAATGAGGGCTCACGGGGAGACGTTCTCGGTGGCTGCCCCGACAATGCGATGGAACGTCCTTCCCGCAGAGGCTCATGTGAGCCCAAGTGTCTTCTGGAGGCGGCAGTGTAAGACCTTCCTGTTTGTAAAGGCATTTGGCAGGCAGGGATGGGGGAGGTACTGGGGGAGTTTTGTGGGGGAGGTTGTGGGATGATTGGGGGCTTTTGGGGTGGTTTCTGTATTTTACTGTTTTAATGGATTGTTTTATATACTGTAAGCCACCCTGAACCTTTTTTTAGGGAAAGGCGAGATAGAAATTTAAAATAAATAAATATATTGATTGTACAGTGCCAGGTCCACTGCTGCCACTATATAAATAATAATGACGACCCTTCCAATCCTAAAATTCTATAGGGTGATGATCATTTACTCATCTGACCATTACCAACAGGGACACACACAAAACGGTCAGGTCAAGGAAGAGGCGCTTGCTATTTTTTAATTCCTTGTCAGAAAGCAGCAATATGGATTTTCCAGGAGACAACACAGCAGTTCCAAGGAAGCACCCCATTCATGCTGCGAGTGTAGTTTTATTTCAGACCTTCGTGAAGAGCCCCCCAATTTATCGGCACAGAAGCAGCATGATTGTATTCCCATATACCTTCAGGACTGGAGAGCTTAACTTTAAATGGCAGTTACTTAAGCAAAGGTAACTATTGCTTTAGGACCTCCACCAACAAAGTCAGAGTGTGTCTTTTCTGCCTTACCTCATATACAAGTTCATGGTGAAAATGGGGCACTTCCAGCTCCTTAAGGCAACGCTCTGCTTCAGAGACATCTCCCGAGAGCAAGTACTCCTTCAGCAGCATATCGATCTGTTGGATTAAACAGAAAGCTAGTAACTCAGGGTGATGAACGTACCATGCGCTGTATTCCTATGGGTTAGCAACAGGCACTTTAAAGAGATTTACATCAAAAATTGCACTTGGTACACTGGTAAATGCCATGAAAATCAAACTGTAAACACGTACTATGCGGTAGACTAGGAAGGCAGACACTCTGCAATACCGCACACCAACTCTCTGTGGGGGGGGAATGTCTGCTATGCGGCACAGGATCAGAAACCAGGTTTGATCAAATTCATATGGCCTCTCACACTTATATGACTCAGATACAAGTCACTTCTTCCTCTTCTCCTCAAGACATCTCTTCTTTCCTCCTCCTTAGTTTCCAGATAATTTAGCCATCGCTTTAAACTCCTCCTTTCCTTTTTGTCCAATCCAGAATGAATCCTGATTTTGCTGCTGCTTTCTCCCTACTAAACTCTGCTGAACCACTGCCCTCTGCTCATTCCAGTCTCTCTCATCCTCAGGTCATGTGCACAAGTATAATTTTAATACACATTAAAAACCACAGTGTGTCCAATTTCACACTGCACCGAACTGTCTATTACTCTATTCCATTAGGGCACGGGTGCCCAAGACAATCTCCCGGTGGAGTGACAGCTTCTGGTTCCCTCCCCTACACTGCGAGGCACTGCTGTCAAGGAGCGCATGCTGCTTCTGACGCACCTCCAGGCTGCCGTGTTGCTCCTCCCTCACCGCTCTCTACCTGCGCCACTGCTCCACAGAAGCATGGGGAATGGGGCCTGAAGCAACATGCACTACTTTTGCCCCTCCTGCCCCCACATCACTGCTGGGGGCCAAAAGCAGTGCTCTCCTCTTGGACTGCTGGAAGCACAGCTTCTGCCCCACCCACTCACCCCCCTTCTGCGGGTTCTGCAGTGAGCAAACCAGGAAGAGGGGGGGGGAGATACTTCGACTGGGAGCCCAGCTGTGGGAGGGTTGAACCACCCAAGGCTGGTATCCCAGCCCAGTGGACCCCAGGCTACACATGTCTGGCCACCCGTTTTAGAGCGTAACAGATGGCAGCGTAACTGATAACATCTTTTGTTTACATGCATGCATTTGAGAAGTGCATTTCAAAACAGCAACACACCATTCTGTTGCATGGAACTTATCTTCCTTTCTCCCAAGCAAGCGCTATGGTCAGCAATTAGGGGCTGGATATAAATCTTAATTGGTTTTACTGATTTTTTGTTGGTTTCTTTGGTTGTATCTGTAACCCACCATAGGTCCATAGCTTTGAGAGAAGATGGGATAGAAACCCGAGTAAGTATAAGCTTTGCTGAAATACAAACTCCTACCAAGTTCTGGATCGCTTCCCTACCTCTTTAACGAGATGCTTCACAGGCTGCTGCCCGCCGCTTGATCCCCACACGTTGTCGACACGTTTCCCACCTTTGCTCATGCTCAACAGCACGGTAGCCCGATCCAAGGCAGCTCTAGAAAACAAAAGCTAGGTTAGAAAATGACCAGAAATTCCACTAGGAACAATGAACAAGTATCCATGCATTCATCACGCAGATCAAGACTACCGAGCAGTAATTTGCATGAGCTGAGACAAGACGTTTACACACTTTTATGCAAATGCTGGAAAAACAAAATGGTGTTTTGCTTTTCCCTCCCAGGGGCCACTCTGAAAATGAGTACATGCTCTGAGGGCTGCACAGAAATTAGAGCCGAGTGCTTACAGGGTATGCGCAGGTAGAGGAGAACCCAAGGCATGGATCTGTGCCATGGATCAGTCAGTCCCTTAGGCCTGGGTGCCTTTCTGCTCCCTTACTTCCAACTCAGGGTTTAGGAAAATCCAGGTAGATCCAGGAACTGTGAAAGGGGCCACATAAACACTTGCCACAGGCTGCATTTAGTGCCCCTCCCCACAGGCCTGAGGTTCCCCATCCGTGCTTTAATGCCTGAAGTTAGAAGACTGGCCTAATTTCCAGGCGGCACCAGTGTCACGACTAGTAACTGGAGTCAATGGAAGATGTAGGGGTGCCCAGTAGCAGGCTAGGAGAGTCCAAATTGAAAAATCAGATCCTCTAGGTCCTCTGTCTGTCTCTCTCTGTCAGTTTTGACACCAACACTGGCACCAATTAATCACTTTTGCGCTCCTAGCAGATGACAGCACATCTGGACATACATAACTGTCAAACATTTAAAAGACAAAAGTTTTGCATTTTGTTCTTCCTGTGAACACTCTTCACTGCTTCTTCCTTAATTCAATGGAAGGCTTTGTCTTAAACATTCCGCGACAGGATTCTGATCTGATCAGATTTTTTTCTAAATCTATAACCACCAAGCTCTCTCAAGATGACTGGTGATACTATTGCTCTGGACAGTTTACATTTTGCCAACACAGATCAGATCTGATGTACTATTCCAAATAAACAGCCTCAGCAAAATACTGAAGACTGGCTTTCCCAGAGGGATGGGTTTTTTTTTCCTTTCAACATCCCTTGGCTTAAAAGTATTTTTTTTATTTTTTTTTAAAGAGAGAGCGAGAGAGAAACCACCCGCAAACCACAAATGTACTGGTCTTTGTTTTCTTTTCATTTTAAACTGAAAATGTAGCCATACTGTTTACTCGCAACTCCCAAATTACTAGTGTGCTTGCTTAGAATTTAAACTGAAGATTATGACCAGATGTTTAAATTTTAAAAAAAATAAAAAAAAAATCAGTTACCGAGCTTGGTCACAATCCACAGTGCCTTTGTAGCCGTCTATATAAGTATTGGATAAAATCCCATCTCCAACAGCTCTAGCAATAAACTGGCCCACCAACTGCAATGAAAGAGAAACCTGTGTAAGAGACAGAGGCTACCACACAAGAAGTGCCATTTACTAGGACAGACCGATGGTCCGTCAAGGCCAGCGTTCTGTCTCTGACAGTGGCCGGCTTCGGTTGCCTTGGGGAGTACACAGCAGGGGTTACAATGGAGTCATCCATTTCCTGACGTTCTCCCCCAGCTTCTGGCTGTCAAGAATCTTGTACCCCTGACCAGCCCAACTAGTCGCCCTTAATGGACCTAGCTTTCAAAAATTCATTCACTCCCTTTTTGAAGCCTATTATGCTACCCGCCTGGACAACCTCCTCCGGCAATGAGTTCCACAATTTCTTTTACCCAACGTACAAGTACTTTTTATTGGTTTTAAATCTGCTCCCTATTAACTTCCTGGACTGACCCCCGATTCCATTGTTTTTAGAAAGGGTAAATAGCAGCTCCCTGTTTACCCGTTTCGGTCATCTCTTCTCCAATCTGGAGAGTCCTACCTACGGAGGCTTTCTTCATATGGAAGCCGCTCTATGCCTTAGATCATTTTTGTACATTTCTGTACCTTTTCCAGTTTTGCTCTGGTTTTTCTGAGATGGGGCAACCAGAACTGGGCACAGCATTCCAGATGTGGTCGCACCATAGATTTGCATAGTGGCATAATGATATTTTCCATTTTGATATCTATCCCTTTCTTAATTATCCCTAACGTGGTTCTAGCCTTTTTGCCTGCTGCTGCACCTATCCACAACGACGCCAGTCTTTTCCTGCGTAGTGACACCTAAATTAGTAATGGACTAGTTTTAAACTTCATGGTTATTCAGTTTTTATGTAGAGAGTTTGTTTTGCTGCACCTTTTTCTCATAAAAGAATAGTACTCAAATTAAAAAAAAAAAAAAGTTTGGGGATCTGAGAAGGGAAAACACAATGCAACTTTTGAAAATACGCTGCACTTTCTAAACTAGCACCGACAGAGCAGCATCACTACCAGTGAGGATTATGAAAACAAGCTTTACTACTGGTGGAAGGCGACTCAGGCAAACCTGTGGCGCTCTAGGAGTATCCAACACCAATTCAGGCAGTTCTTTAAGCAGCTGGTCAAATGATTTTTCCACGTCACTTTTGCTAACAACCGTCTCACAAAGATCGAAGAGGAGTTTCGATGTCATTTCCCTGTGGCTGGCCTTCCCCTCTAACGCCAACGATACCGCCAACACAGACACGCTGTACTTCATCTCACCGAGGTTTAAATCTCTCAGCATCTCCTAAAAAGAGACAGACAAATGGGTTAACATTTTCTAACTTAGTGAATTTTAAGACTCATCAATACATTGCTACAGAGGCAAAATTAAAGTTCTTGGCATCCCCACCAAAACCTTTATAGTCTCCTTTGAGAGTTCCAAAAGACAAGCTGGTAGACGTACCGCGACTTCATTTGTATCTCCATGCTCAAAATATTCCTGTATGACTGGTGTTAAAGTTTTCTCAAATGCTTTTTCATCCAAAGGCAGAACAGTAGTTTCATAGACGCAGTTCTGTAAAAAAAACAAAAGGAAATGAAAGCCAATTGAAGCCAGAGGCTGCTTTTTCCACCGGGAGTGCCGATCCACTGAAATGGATGCTGGAAGGTTTTCTAAATCGTTTAACACTTCTGTGCTGGCGATTAGTTTTTTCTATCACTGATGGCTGCATATTGTGCTTTTGTCATCCGCATTTGATCTGGCACAGAGACCGCATTTCCCACATGCATAAAAGCTGCATTTACTGGTAAAATTTCATAATCCCATCTAACATTTGAACAACTAGGACACTGCTAATGCTCTGCTATTAGAAACCGTCCAGGACTTAATGTAATATGCACAGAAGGGAGAGCCACTGGCAGCTACCTCTTCTGCACAATTCCTTTGCACAACTGGATAGCCTGCCACTAGAGCTCCCCCCCGCACTCCTTATTTGGGTTTTCCTCCTTCCCAGCACGTACATGCAGAGGCACGGGCATGGAAACCATGAGGACTAGCCCCTTTGTTTACAGTTGTTTGATGGAGGTGGGGACAGCTGCACCTGTTCTATAGCTCTGGGGAATGTTTCCAAGTTGGGACCCAGGTGTAACCTGGAATCCCATTTCCCCCCCGACTGCACTTCTCACCCTTTTTCATACCAAGACTCTGAGCTAAAGCACTAGGAGTTACTTGTTCATTTTCTTTAGAGAAGCTATCGGAGAAAAGACACAAGGGTACAGGGCAGACTACGGCGCTCCCGGCGAGAGAGCTGCAAAGCTTAGTTCCCCAACCACGCTGCTAATGCTGTTGTGGCAACATTACAAACCACTCCTTAGTTTACTTGGCAAGATGCCGAGTCCTTCTCTAGTGGCAGAATTAAAAGGAGTAGCCAACACTTACTCCTATATTCTGTCTGAAGACCCAGGAAAAGGAGATTAGTAGCTCTACGGTTCAAATCTGTCTATTGCAATGGGCTAATGCTGTAATTTCTTTAAGGTTTTTGTTTTTTCCCCCCTCTAAAAGAGAGACAAACATCCACCCCAATGTTAGGTAACGAATTATTACTAACGTTGAGCCATGAGAAAACCCACAGAAACTCATTTATCCGAGAGCAGAGCGTGTGGGGAAAGCTTTATTTACT
Organism: Sphenodon punctatus; assembly: GCA_003113815.1. NCBI lineage: Eukaryota > Metazoa > Chordata > Lepidosauria > Sphenodontia > Sphenodontidae > Sphenodon > Sphenodon punctatus. The sequence goes on from QEPC01014531.1 coordinate 391,405, forward strand.
GTCTGCAAGCGCATGGAAGGAGGGTGTGACAACCAGCTGGAGGAAGTGCTGCAAGAGAGTTTTGAAACAGACTGAAAGGGTCCAAGGGACAGAAGCAACAGAGGTAGGAAGACACTGCTCCTCCCACATTTAACACACTGAAACAGGTCATCTCTGTTTGCAATGCTTGTGTGGGCTAGACTTTTTTTTCTACCTTATGTCTCTCTAGATTGTAAGCCCTTTGGGACAGAAGCTATTGACTCTCCATCTCTCTCGGCACCGTACTTATCACAACGAGCCGGGTTCTTAAGAGAGAGCTGGGTCCCAGTCTGGCCTAATCCCAGAAAGCGTGTGCGCAGTCCCACTTAGATGAACCAGGACTTTCTCTGGAGACTGAAAAGGGCAGTGGCATTTCTCGCGTGTTTAAAGTGAAGCACAGACTGCGTTCCAGAGATGGGAAACTTTCCCCACCCCCCCACGGGCCATTTTGAAAAGGAGTACATGTTCTGTGGGCCAGATAAAGGTTGGGGAAGGAGTGTTTGATGGGTGGTGCTCAGGTCAGGGAAAAAAGGTCCAGATCATGGATCTATCCCATGGATTCATCAGTTATCCCTTAATGCACGCCCTCAATCTATGCTCCCTTTCCCTGAGCTCACTCCTTCAACGCTTGACGGTATTTATTTATTTTATTTTATAGTTTTTTACCCCACCTTACATCTTAAAAATAATAAAATACAATATCAAACAATATAAACAGTCGAATAAGAACCATAAAAACAATCAAGCAGTGTGCAGATAAAGACACAGAAAACTGGATCCAGGGGCCAGATCCAGGAATTGGAAAGGGAGCCAACCCTGCCCTCCAAAATACACACCAAATGTAGTAATGGGCCAGCTGTTCCCACTCCCTCCTCTACTGTATTAGGGGTGCAGTGCTCACCCACGTTGCAGGATCAAATCCTTAGTAAGTCGCCGAGTCTGAGAGCAATTGCAATGAATGCATAAGATCTTTTCCACTTCAGACTAGCACTGTAAGCAAAAACTTTGCTTACCTGGTCATCATCATAGTTGGGATCTTTAATATCCACTTCCTCCACATCATACACTTGCCCGGGGGTACCCCAGACACCTTTCCCGCCTGCGCCACCTGGCAAAATGCGAGACAGTGAGAAGGATTGCCAGCGTACAGCGACCAGCCTGAATTCATCCCTACCTTCCATTCTATTATGCCCCATAGGAACCCAGATTGGACACGTACTCCGATAGATTCTCCAATACATACAGGAAGTTGCAAAGAGGTCTGTACAGCATCTTTCTACTCCTCATCACACCACTCCTGTTTAGGAGCAGTACAGGATACACTGGGTAAAAGGCTGCCAAGAGTCAACATATTTGGAAGCTGTAAGTTTTATTCTATCAACAATTCCCATATCAAAATCCACATCTTAAAACCTCAAGAGCGGCACATTAGTGCAACAACTGTGTCAAAGAAGGAACTTTGTTATGGTTAGTATTAGCCATAGGGATGCACCAGACACACACCATCATACCTCCTCAGACTCTCTAAAAGTTTTTAAATACACTGACCTTTCTTTGGTAACCCCCTTCCCTTTCCAGACCGGGATCGCCGATCCAGAAACTTTCCTTTTGGACTGGTCGGCACAGCAACTCCGCTTTTCAGTGCCTCTCCATTATCGCTAACCGAGTCTCCTCTTCCTGAATCTCGAGAAGAATTTTTCCTCAAGCGTCTCTTTGCTCTTGCATCAATTTTAGCTTCATTGATGGAAGTGGCCAGTATCCAGTTTCCATTGATTTCAGTTTTATTTTCCCCAGTTGCTGCATTTTCTTCTTCGCCAGAAAGCGGAATATCGCTTAGATTATCAAGTTCTCAAAAGAGAGGGAAAAAAAGTTTACTGACTCAAGCAGTTATCTTGAAAACCTGACAGAACATTTAAACAATTCCACCATGATCTCAGTTCTAAACAAAAAATGGTAACCTGCCTGGAGCCTTAAGGGGAAGGGTGGGATAAAAATATGAATAAAATATGACCAAAGTGCACTGTCACTTCCCCCAGTCAATACCCACCCAACATCGACGTCAAAAAGATTTTGCTTAATACTGCCGAGTTTTTCACCCTTCAGATGGATATCATGTACGGAGAATTCACTCCCGAAGCATTCCAGTGAGTCATAACTGAAACCTAAGCACACACTCATTGGCAGTAGTTAATTTCAAATACATGTTTAATAGTCCTAGTGCACAGTGGTCCACATCAGAAAAGCCATAAATAAATAAATAAATAAATAAATAATAAAATAAAAGCCATCACTGAATTTAGAAACCTTGCTCATGGGTCTTAGCAGAGAGGCCAGGAACTGATCTGTAATTTTCACCCCTAAAAATGGTTCGCAAAGTAGTCTGTACAAAATCCATTGGCGAGGCAGTGGCTTGGCCTCTGCACTTCTGTGGATGAACAGAGTACTTTAAAGATACCAAGTGATGGTGGGTTAGACTAGATGACCTCTGATGTAATCGCCGACCCTAAAAATCCCATGATAACCATTTTACAGTAAGTAATGCGTGGCAGTCTTATTTTGTTAAGCTCCCCAAAACTAATTTTAATTTTCAACTACCAATTAGTTTGGTGAAAAGGCGATTCGAAGACAAGATGAAATAATGAACGCAACTTCAAAGCATTTACCTACACCAACGAGGACTATCACACTTCAGCCAATAGGCTGTAGAAGGAAGAAAGCTGGAGGCATGCACTTCTTCTCATGATCAAAGATAAAGAGCGTTGACATGTTAGTGTATACAGATGGAGACAAACAACTTCAGATAGTATCTTTTATTGGACCAACTTCTATCGGCGAGAAGATGCAAGCTTTGGGGCCAGACAGAGCCTTTTCTAGGCAGAGTCGGAGGAGTTTGGTATCGACATCGAACCACTCTCTCTAGTTTACAGATGACACTACTATAGTTAGATGGAGTGCAGTCACTCCATTCTAAACAGATTCTTTAACACATTTGCTTTCAGTTTCTTTCTGTGCTTGCATCAAGTCAAACAAAAGCCAAAAGATTTGTGAATATTTACAAATCAGGAAAAATAAAAACAAATCCCTAGCTAGGGGCTCTTGCTCAGTTTGCTCAAAACAAGAACCGTGCATCATCACCATGGGTGGAAGGGGAGCTTTCTTGTTTAAGTTTCCCCCATCAGTTTAATAAGCATAAGCCCTGCACTCTCTCAAAAGGGATGCCCTTTTGTAGCCCTAGACTACACAAACTGGCTGACAAAGAATGACATTTTTTCAGAATTCTCTTTGTTCTCAGAACTCCCCAGAGAAAAAATTAACTCCATGGAAGGAGGAGTCTACAGCCCATCCTTGCTTTTGAAAAACTCTAGCCCCAAGGTATGACTGAGTTTACAAAATCATGAACGGTACAGAGAAAATAGTTGTTATTTTCCCCACACTCAGTGCACAATTAATCTGCGGAACTCATTGCCAAGAGATGTTGTGAAAGCCTATAGACCATTGGTCTGACCCAGTACTTATGTTTAATAAATAGAGGTTACTTACCAGTAACTCTGTTCTTCAAGAGAACGCCGCTTATTCTCACTATTGGGATTCCCTTCCTGCTCCACAGGTACCGGAAAACCTCGTCAGCAGTTTCCAGGCAGACGTTAGCCTGGAAAGATCTAGAATAAGGTGAGGGCTCCCTCCCTCCTCCCGCTCAGAGAAAAGTGCGGGCTCCAGATCGCGCGAGACTATAAAAGGGAGTTCCTTCCAACCCCGTCCCTGGAAGACCCAGCAGGGTACCTCTGAGACAGAGGGGAAGGTGGGCGGGTCGTGAGACTACACGGAGCTCTCTCGAAGAACAGAGTTACTGGTAAGTAACCTCTATTTCTTCTTCGAGGATCTCTGTGATTCTCACTATTGGGAGAGTGAGTAGCAGTAAAAAGACCTACCTCAGGTGGAGGGAGTCAAGGAGGTTAGTCAAATATGGAGTGTAAAACCGCTCTGCCCACTCCCGAGTCTATCCTGGCCGCCAGGTCTAAAGAGTAGTGCTTGGTGAAGATATGCACAGAGGACCACGTGGCAGCCTTGCAAATGTCCTGGATGGGGACTCCACGAAAGTTGGCAATCGATGAGGCGACTGCCCTGGTGGAATGAGCACGAAGATGAGAGGGGGTGTCTTGTCCACCCGTTCATAGCACCTTCGTATGCAGAGAAGAATCCATTTAGAGAGTCTCTGGGACGTAATCCTAACTCCGATTCGTTGTCCACCATAGGAGATGAGTAAGGCATCAGATGCTCTGAAGGAACGAGTGCGAGGGATGTAAAAGGATAGCGCTCGTTTGACATCGAGAGCATGGAGAGTTCGGTCCGCTGGGGGGGAATGCGGCTTTGGGAAAAAGACAGGTAAGGAGATGGTTTGGTTTAAATGAAAGGGGGAAATCACCTTAGGGATGAACGAAGGATCTGTTCTGAGGTCCACCTTGTCTCGGTGGAAAATAGTGTAAGGAGGAGAGGCTCGTAGGGCAGAGAGCTCTGAAACTCTCCTTGCAGAAGTGATAGCCAGCAAGAAAGCTGTTTTAATAGAGAGGTTCTCTAGAGAAGACGACGCCAGGGGTTCAAAGGGGGGCCCCATCAACTTGGTCAGGACAAGATTAAGGTCCCATGGCGGGGTAGGGCGGGAGGAAAGGAGTTGACTAATCCCCTCCAGAAGATTCTCATGAGGGGGTGAGAAAAGAGCGTGTCTGTTCCAGGCGGGCGGAGTCGAGAGGAGAGTGCCGCGAGGTGTACCTTCAGGGATGAGATGGAGAGTNAGTGGTCCACATCAGAAAAGCCATAAATAAATAAATAAATAAATAAATAATAAAATAAAAGCCATCACTGAATTTAGAAACCTTGCTCATGGGTCTTAGCAGAGAGGCCAGGAACTGATCTGTAATTTTCACCCCTAAAAATGGTTCGCAAAGTAGTCTGTACAAAATCCATTGGCGAGGCAGTGGCTTGGCCTCTGCACTTCTGTGGATGAACAGAGTACTTTAAAGATACCAAGTGATGGTGGGTTAGACTAGATGACCTCTGATGTAATCGCCGACCCTAAAAATCCCATGATAACCATTTTACAGTAAGTAATGCGTGGCAGTCTTATTTTGTTAAGCTCCCCAAAACTAATTTTAATTTTCAACTACCAATTAGTTTGGTGAAAAGGCGATTCGAAGACAAGATGAAATAATGAACGCAACTTCAAAGCATTTACCTACACCAACGAGGACTATCACACTTCAGCCAATAGGCTGTAGAAGGAAGAAAGCTGGAGGCATGCACTTCTTCTCATGATCAAAGATAAAGAGCGTTGACATGTTAGTATATACAGATGGAGACAAACAACTTCAGATAGTATCTTTTATTGGACCAACTTCTATCGGCGAGAAGATGCAAGCTTTGGGGCCAGACAGAGCCTTTTCTAGGCAGAGTCGGAGGAGTTTGGTATCGACATCGAACCACTCTCTCTAGTTTACAGATGACACTACTATAGTTAGATGGAGTGCAGTCACTCCATTCTAAACAGATTCTTTAACACATTTGCTTTCAGTTTCTTTCTGTGCTTGCAGCAAGTCAAACAAAAGCCAAAAGATTTGTGAATATTTACAAATCAGGAAAAATAAAAACAAATCCCTAGCTAGGGGCTCTTGCTCAGTTTGCTCAAAACAAGAACCGTGCATCATCACCATGGGTGGAAGGGGAGCTTTCTTGTTTAAGTTTCCCCCATCAGTTTAATAAGCATAAGCCCTGCACTCTCTCAAAAGGGATGCCCTTTTGTAGCCCTAGACTACACAAACTGGCTGCCAAAGAATGACATTTTTTCAGAATTCTCTTTGTTCTCAGAACTCCCCAGAGAAAAAATTAACTCCATGGAAGGAGGAGTCTACAGCCCATCCTGCTTTTGAAAAACTCATGCCCCAAGGTATGACTGAGTTTACAAAATCATGAACGGTACAGAGAAAATAGTTGTTATTTTCCCCACACTCAGTGCACAATTAATCTGCGGAACTCATTGCCAAGAGATGTTGTGAAAGCCTACAGACCATTGGTCTGACCCAGTACTTATGTTCAATAAATAGAGGTTACTTACCAGTAACTCTGTTCTTCAAGAGAACGCCGCGTATTCTCACTATTGGGATTCCCTTCCTGCTCCACAGGTACCGGAAAACCTCGTCAGCAGTTTCCAGGCAGAAGATAGCCTGGAAAGATCTAGAATAAGGTGAGGGCTCCCTCCCTCCTCCCGCTCAGAGAAAAGTGCGGGCTCCAGATCGCGCGAGACTATAAAAGGGAGTTCCTTCCAACCCCGTCCCTGGAAGACCCAGCAGGGTACCTCTGAGACAGAGGGGAAGGTGGGCGGGTCGTGAGACTACACGGAGCTCTCTCGAAGAACAGAGTTACTGGTAAGTAACCTCTATTTCTTCTTCGAGGATCTCCGTGATTCTCACTATTGGGAGAGTGAGTAGCAGTAAAAAGACCTACCTCAGGTGGAGGGAGTCAAGGTTAGTCAAATATGGAGTGTAAAACCGCTCTGCCCACTCCTGAGTCTATCCTGGCCGCCAGGTCTACAGAGTAGTGCTTGGTGAAGATATGCACAGAGGACCACGTGGCAGCCTTGCAAATGTCCTGGATGGGGACTCCACGAAAGTTGGCAATCGATGAGGCAACTGCCCTGGTGGAATGAGCACGAAGATGAGAGGGGGTGTCTTGTCCACCCGTTCATAGCACCTTCGTATGCAGAGAAGAATCCATTTAGAGTCTCTGGGACGTAATCCTAACTCCGATTCGTTGTCCACCACAGGAGATGAGTAAGGCATCAGATGCTCTGAAGGAACGAGTGCGAGGGATGTAAAAGGATAGCGCTCGTTTGACATCGAGAGCATGGAGAGTTCGGTCCGCTGGGGGGGAATGCGGCTTTGGGAAAAAGACAGGTAAGGAGATGGTTTGGTTTAAATGAAAGGGGGAAATCACCTTAGGGATGAACGAAGGATCTGTTCTGAGGTCCACCTTGTCTCGGTGGAAAAAAGTGTAAGGAGGAGAGGCTCATAGGGCAGAGAGCTCTGAAACTCTCCTTGCAGAAGTGATAGCCAGCAAGAAAGCTGTTTTAATAGAGAGGTTCTCTAGAGAAGACGACGCCATGGGTTCAAAGGGGGGCCCCATCAACTTGGTCAGGACAAGATTAAGGTCCCATGGCGGGGTAGGGCGGGAGGAAAGGAGTTGACTAATCCCCTCCAGAAGATTCTCATGAGGGGGTGAGAAAAGAGCGTGTCCGTTCCAGGCGGGTGGAGTCGAGAGGAGAGTGCCTTCAGGGATGGAGAGTCCAGACTCGTGGAGATGTATCAGGTAACGGAAGACGTGGTTCATAGAAATATTGTCTAAATTACAGGGCAGCGAGGCGCACCAAGCCAAGAAACGGGTCCATTTAGCAAGATCGGGTAGAAGGGCAACGAGAATTGAGCAGAATCCATGCAACCTCTGGAGAAGCATTGAGCATCAAAGCCTGATTAACCAGGTGGAGAGATGGAGCGACCGTAGGTCGTGGTGGAGGACAGTCCCTCATTCTCGAGAGAGAAAGTTGGGTAGAAGAGGGAGAGTGACGATGTCGAGTGAGATGGCCCGAAGTGTCTGGAACCAGGGTTGGTGCGGCCAAGCTGAAGCTATCAGAATGATGTGAGCGCAGTCTATTTGAATCTTGTGGAGAACCCTGTATATCAAGGGAATGGGTGGGAACGCATAGAGCAAGGGCCCCTTCCAGGAGATGGCGAAGGCGTTGGAGATTGATCCCTGCACTTGGCCCGCCCTGCTGCAAAAATTGTGGAGTTTTGCATTCTCTTGAGAAGCGAAGAGGTCTATAGAGGGGGTGCCCCATAACTGGAAGAGATCTGCCAAGACAGAGTCGTTGAGGACCCACTCGTGTTGGTTGGTGGATCTGCGACTGAGCTGGTTGGCCAGGGAGTTGTCCTGTCCCACTAGGTGAACAGCATGTAGGTGTATTTTGTGGCGGATGCACCAAGCCCAGGTGGCCTGGGCCTCCAGTGAGAGGAGCGTGGATCTCGCTCCGCCCTGTTTGTTGATATACCACATTGCTGTGGTGTTGTCCATGAGTATCAGAACGTTCAGGCCTGCGATGTGGTTGAGAAGGGCTGTAAGAGACCAGCGAATGGCCCAGAGTTCGAGAAAGTTTATATGCATGAGTCTCTCCTCTTGAGACCATAGGCCGTGAACCGTGACGTGATTCATGCGCGCACCCCAACCTGTGAGTGAGGCATACGGTGAGGAAGACTTGCACTTGAGGTGGATCAAAAGGCATGCCAGTAAGCACGTAGTGCGGGTCGACCCACCAGAGGAGGTCGTCGTAGACCTCTGGAGGAATTGTTATATGCATAGAGAGAGGATGAAGGATGGGGTTGTGGGCACGTGCAAGCCATTGCTGTAGCGTTCGAAAGTGCAGATGTGCATAAGGGATCACAGCTGTAGTCGCCGCCATCAGTCCCTGAAGGTAGAGGAAGAAACGTACGGGTTTCCTGGGTTTCGTTTGTAGAAGTAATATGGTCAATACGATGTCGTAGAATCTGTCGATAGGCGGAAAAGCTTTTATCTGTAGGGTGTCGAGAACCGCCCCGATAAACTGAAGCCGTTGAGTAGGCAGAAGGTGAGACTTCTTGAAATTGATGACAAACCCTAGGTTCTGTAAAATTTCCAGAGTAAGGTTGAGGTGACTTGTTAAAGTGGGGGCGGGCGGTGCTGAGAGCAGCCAGTCGTCCAAGTACGAGAACACTTTAATCTCCAGTGTCCTTAGGTGGGCTGCGACTACTGCCGCACATTTCGTGAAGTCCCTCGGCGCTGTGGACAGACCGAAGGGAAGAACAGAATACTGGAAGTGTCGATTCCCTACAACAAAACGTAAGTACCGTCTGTAAGCAACATTAATGGAAATAAGCGTCCTTTAGGTCAAGGGAGGCCAACTAGTCTGCTTGTTGAAGGCCAAGGAAAATAATGGGAAGGGAGGTCATGCAAAACTTGAGTTTTCGAATACACTTGTTTAGTCGGCGAAGGTCCAGGATAGGTCTGAAACCCTCATCCTTTTTGGGGAGCAGGAAATAGTTGGAATAGAAACCAGTATTTCGCTGAGATGGCAGGACCTCCTCAATAGCTCCTTTAGCAAGAAGTTCTTGTACCTCAAGTAGTATTTGAGGTTTGGGGGTAGGGGGGGCGGAGGGGAGTCGGGTGGGAGTGAGTGGAATTGAATGGAGTATCCAGAAGCAATTATCTCCCTAACCCAACGGTCTGAGGTCTCTTACCTGGCGCTGGCCTTGCTATCCTCAGTAGAGAGGGAAAACATGGGATCAGAGATGGCATCGGGAGGAGGAGGGGAGCTAGTCTCATCCTCTTCTTGCAGGGAAGATAAGGAAGACACCGAGGCAGAGCACTCAAGAGAAAGTTTCCAGCTCAGGGGGAGGAGCAGTTGGGGCTGCAGCGGAGGCAGGCGCATCCCTAGATGAAGGTGGGGGAGCTAGCAAACAATCAATGAGAGTCCCCTCGGTGGGTCTGACCTTGGTTCTTGTTGGTAGGTGGGAGAGGTGTGCACCAACAGCGCCGTCTGCACCACCGGGAGAATAGCTGGTACCACTGGTACCGCGGCTTGCTGGGGACCCCAATGGTGCGGCTGCTTTGGTGAAGCAGGGATGGACGGTCGCGGGGGAGAGTCCGGTGGAGCGCTGGAGATGGTAGCTGTAGGAGGCGCTCGAGGTGGCGCAGGAGGTATATATATTGGTGGGCAGGCTGGTAGCGGGCCTCCTGTTCAAATACTGAGAAGTCCCTATCTGGAGGGTGATCTGGTGATCTACTTTGGTGCCGGCTGTAATGGTAATCCATGCACCCGTAGTCCTGGAATCGGGTGAACTCGTCATGGCAGTACCGTGCCTCGCTGTGGGGGGAGTAGCAGGAGCACGGAGATCGGAAGCGCTGGTCCCTATAGGAATGAAGCAGTCCCGCGCGGTGTAGATCGCGGAGATCAGGTTCAATTAGGAGTTCCGGCTCCAAGGCTTCCTCCCTGTGTACTGATCCGGAGCGGGACCGATGGTGCCCGTGGTACTGGGTCTGGGAGGCCAGACGGGAGTGCCCGTGATGTTCGGTTGTGAGGAGCAGGGCTGGTGATGTTTGTTGATTAGGCAGAACCGGAGGTGGTACAGGAGTAGGTGCAGCAGGCGGAACCTGCGGTACTGGGTGTGGAAGGAGAGGCAGAAGTGGCTGAGACTCTGCAACCGGTTGAGAAAAGACAGTCTCGACCTGGAGCGGACGGGTTGGGACAGTTGCGTCCGCGCTAAGGGATCTCTTCTTCTTTTTCTTATGTTCTCCCTGGCACCAGGAGTGACGCTCCTTGCTTGGAGTGGAACCAGCAGCGGTCGACTGTGAGTGCGAGAGGGAGCTCGTCCCGGCACTGGGCCCTTCAGGTACCATCGGTGTAGGCAGCGGTACCAAAACTCTCTTCAGAGATTCCAGGGCATGGGATTGCACGGTAGGGGCCACAGGCAAATCCATGGGGGCTAAACGAGAAGAGAGCGACAGAGGCCCGTCTTCACCCCCCCACCCCCCCGAAGAGCTTTCCCTGTGAGGATCTCCTGCAGCCGCAAGGCCCTTGCTCTTTTGGTTCAGGAGGAGAGCTTAGAGCAGTGGGGGCAGGTTCTGGTATTATGCCCCTCTCCCAAACAGGTCAGACAAAGCTCGTGAGTATCATTCACGGAAAGCGTGGCTGAGCAGGAAGCGCAGCACTTGAAGCCTGGCTGCTTGGGCATGCTTCGCTGGCATGAGGAAAGGCGGTAAGCCCCAGGGGAGGCCCCGCGGGGGGGGGGTTGGGGGGACAGAGCCCAACCGCACTAGTCGTAGGTTTTATATTTCTTTGAATTATCTTCTTATCTTCTTTTTCATGTAACAGAACTACTGACGGTGCTGAAAAAGCAGAGGTCTTCCAACATGGCACGGTTGGAACGAACTGAGGCGGTGAGGGCTCTGCCCCCTTTTATAGGCTCTTGCGCGATCTGAAACCCACACTTTTCTCTGAGCGGGAGGGGGTGGGAGGGACAGAGCCCTCACCTTATTCTAGATCTTTCCAGGCTATCTTCTGCCTGGAAACTGCTGACAAGAGGGTTTCCTGTACCTGCGGAGCAGGAAGTGAATCCCAATAGTGAGAATCGCGGAGATCCTTGAAGAAGAAAATAATGTTTTATTAAAATGTATACCCCGCCCTATCCTGAAGGCTCAGGGTGGCTTACAAAACACGAAGTGATACATTATATATAAAAACCCACTTGCCTCCAACGCCTATCCTTGCCTGCCAAATGCTTTGCCATAAAGGAATGTTTTGCACTGCCTCTGGAATACGCTCAGGTGGACCTCTGGGGAAGGGAGTCCCATAAAACTGGGGCACCAAGCAAGAATGCCTGCCTCTCTGTGGGCCCTTATCATACGGACAAGATTGGCAGCTGGTACCCGCAAGAGGGCGCTCCCAGCTGACTGCAGGGGTCGCAGTGGAGCATGGAAGGAAAGCTAGTCTTTCAACTATGCGGCGCCCAAACCGTTTAGGACTTTAAAGGTCAAACCCAGTACCTTGAATTGTGCCTGGAAAGCTATAGGAAACCACTGCAGACTATAGAGCACAGGTGTAATATGCTCATGACAACCCACCCCACAAAGGAGCCAGACCGCTGCATTCTGCACCAGCTACAGCTTACAAACAATCACTAAGGGTCGACCCGCATAGAGCACATTGCAGTAATCTAGTCTTGAAGTGATGAAAGCATGGATGATTGTGGTGGCCAGATCTGAACAGAAAGAAAAGGCTATAGCCTTCTCATCAGACTGAGTTCGTGAAAAGTGCTCCTAGCCACTGCCACAACCCAACAATCCAGGCGCAGCAGGGGACCCAGAAGCACTCCAAGGCTGTAAACCAGAGTGACTGGAGGTGGTTGTACCCTCTCAACAACAGGGATCCCAATCCCCTCCAAGTCACATCATCGACCAACCATCACCACTTCAGTCTTGTCTGGATTAAGCTTCAATTGGCTCACCCTCATCCAAACCCCAACAGCAGCCAGGCATCAGGTTAAACACCAAGACTGCTGGACCTGGGTCGATGAAAAACCAAGGTAGTGCTGTCATCAGCATATTGATGGCATCTCACTCCAAGCCTCCAGTTAATCTCACCCAGTGACTTCAGATACACATTGAACCAGAGGGGAGACAGAATGGAACCCTGCGGGACATCACAAGAGAGGTCCCGAGGGGACGACACCTAATCTCCCATCAGCACCTGGTGGAACCTCCCCGACACGAATGGAACCACTCAAGAGCGGTCCCGCACACCCCTGCCAGGTCCCGCAGATGTGTCAACACCACCTCATGATCAACAGTATCAAAAGCTGCTGAAAGATCTCGCATGATCAACAGGGCACAGTTCCCTCTGTCAATCTCCAGGCGTGGATCATCAACCAAGGCCGCAAGTGCAGTCTCCGTGCTATATCCTGGATGAAGACCTGACTGAAATTGGCCCAGGGATCTAAAAGCATCAAGATGAGCCTGAAGCTCAATAACCTTCCCTAAAAAGGGAAGTTTAGAGACAGGGCGATAGTTGGCCGGGGAGTCAGCGTCTAAAGATGGTTTCTTAAGCAGGGGCCGGACCACCATAATTTTAAGGGTGTCCGACAACCTACCCTCCTGAAGGGAGGCATTGACAACTGCAGCCAGCAAAGGCCCCAGCGTCTCCTGGCCGGCTTTCACCAGCCAGGACAGGCAAGGATCTAATTCACAACTGGTCACCCTCATTGCTCCAAGGACATAATTGGGTTCAAATAAAGGACTGGATGATGATAATAATTTTTATTTTTATATAGCACCTCCCCCCTTCGCCATGGCGCACTCAGTGCTTTACATAGAACAATTTTAACACAACTTTTAATCCTCACAACAACTCTGTTGAGGTAGGTTAGGCAGAGAGAATGTTGTGACTGGCCCAAGGTCACCCTGTGAGTTTCTGGCTAAAACGAGACTAGAACCAGGACCTCCCCCTACCTCCCAGTCCAGCCACTACACCACACTGGCTCAGTTCTCCGAGGATAACTCCATAAATGTCTGTCAAGCCATTGGTCAGGGGAATGAGATCTCTGATGATTATCAGAGGCTAGGAGGGAAGAGCAAGGAATGGGTCACTCTGTTATAACCAGGGACCCGAGTTGACTGCACCAAAAAAACTTAAATTCTGCAACCAGTGAAGTCAAATTCTGCAAATTCACCGTGAGAATTAATATTTGCATAATTAACTTGATTTGAATAACTATGCGTGCTGGGAAGCAAATTTGCAATAGGTTTGACATAGAATCACAACTTTGCTAATCAAACACAACTCAAATCCTCTGGAATTTCAGCACCTCCCTCACGCAAACATAGGGCCTTCAGACCCCACCCACCCACACTTCATCTCCCAGGGGCCTATTTACCCTCGGGTCA
>QEPC01014531.1:431332-444035 GCA_003113815.1 Sphenodon punctatus
GCTGCCGGAGTCGGACCGCCACCGCTGCCGCTGCCTAGAGCACAAAGTAGGCGATCCCTGGGTGGGGAGGTAGGGTGATCCCTGGAGTGGGGTGTGTGTTAAACCACCCACTACCTCAAGGATCACCCTAGTACCTGCTGGTGCGGGCTCTGGGTCGCCGGCGGCGGCCCAGAGCCCGCACTAGCAGGGACTTCGGGGGAAAACATTTTTTTTAAAGCCAGTCTGGGCAGGGTGGGTGGGGGGTGCCCACCCTTCCACCCACATAGTCTGGGAGGGGGGAGGTTTTTTGTGTTTTTTTCCATTGATTTCAATGGGGACGGTTCCCCATTGAAATCAATGGAACAAATCCGGTACCGGCAATCCGGTTTTTTAAAATCCGGTAACCGGTAAATCCGGTAGCCGGTATTTGTCTCCATGTTCCACCCTGCGATGAGTGGCTGGCTCTGCCCCCGGACTGCAGCCGGCACCCCAGCACGATGGGCATGTATAAGGAGGCCAATAACCGGCAGCCATAGCTAGCTGCCATAGCAACCGGGCCACACTAGGCCGAGGTATCATGAAAAGAGACCAGCCCACCTGCTTCGGCCTGCTCTGGCCGCCCACCTGCCTGGGTATCTCTTGGGCCCAGTTCCTTCCAGGCCTACATTTCCAGCCTGGCTGCCTACCTTGCTGGGGTCTGAACTGGGTCCTCATCTGGTAGGCCTGGATTGGACGTACAGATTCAGTGCTGGCCGAGGCAGGTCGAACCAGGCCGCATGCGTCATGTTTGTTCCCACAGACTCACTGCGTGATCTTGGGTGAGCCTCTTAACCCAGCTCCCACTTTCCCTCCTCCTGCTATCTGGAAATAACAACAGTCACCTGGGAACCAGCCCCATGATGCTGATTTAGCCAAAGCTCGGAAAATGCTTTGAAATCCTGTCATACGAAGGTGTCCTGTAATTAAGAGGCATTAGTAAGAGTTTACATAATGCAGGGCCTTTCATCTCAGAGGACGCCAGAACCCTGCAGAAGCTAGACGTGTACCTACCGCACGGAAAAACCGTCTGGAGTCATCAGAAGTTGGCTTGTTCTTGGGTTCTGGCCAGGAATCCTGAGCTGTTTCTCCCAGAACAGAGCAATGGCCCTTGGAGCTAGGAGGTTCTAGGAGGACCTGGGTTGCTGGAACAGGGATTTTGAAAGGCATTGGTTGCAGCACAAGGAATGGGGTCTTGGGCATAATTGTGGGGAGAGGGATCTGTTGCTTCATTTTCACCTTGAGGGACACTAATGGAGCTCTCCTCACAGCTTCCTGGGCAGAGGTATTGCACTTTGCAATAATAAATTAGAGACACATTACCCAGCTCCCTCTTGCAGCCTGTTCCGAGATCACTCGACGCCCACCCGACACCGATCCAACCACATCTGCTTCCTGACAATGGTTGCAAGCTGTCTGTTAAAGCCAGCGTCTGCTCTAAGGAGAGGCTGCAGTCCTGAACCCGTACCCTTCAACCGAAGCATTCTGGATACAGCGCAGAGTGGGCACTGGGCAATTGGTACAGCAAGCCAGAGGGCCATTCAGCCCCTTGTTAAGAAGCCGAAAAGAGAGAGTGGTGGCAGGTGGATCTGGAGGCAGCCAATTCAGAGAAGAGCAGCAAATAGTTTTTTGGGTGTGTGGAGCTTGTCGCTTGAGAGGCAGTTTGGGGGAACTCTGTACCCCTGACTTTGAGAAGCATTACTTATTTATTTATAACCCACCCTTTTCCAAATGCTCAGGGCAGTTTACAAAAACAAAAGCACGAAAGTAGTAAAAATACCAAAAAATACAATAAAATCCCCTAAAAATCCCTAGTCTCACCCCCACCCCCAAACCTCTATCCCCTGCGTGCCAAACAAACATTTTACACCGCCTCCAGAATATGCTCAAGGGTGGGGCTCTGGTGGACCTCTGGGGAAAGGGAGTTCCATAATACTGGGGCAGCTACCGCAAACTCTCTGCGGGGCCTGGTCATGTGGACAAGGTTGGCCGGCGGTGCCCACAAGAGGGAGCTCCAGCTGATCGCAGGGGTCGCAGCAGCGCATGGAAGGAGAGGCGGTTTTTCAGATATGTGGCATTAGAGTTGTTTGGTCTTCAGGCTCCAGGGAAAGCGCTGATGATTTTTCCTGGGTCAGGCGGGGGGGGAGGGGGACCCCCAGTAACCCAGAGAAATCAGGAGAACCGGGGCTGGCTGGCTGCAGGAGTGTCAGAAAGGGGAGGGGACAACGGGACTTCCCAACCCCCCTTCCTAATCTTGTCTGCCCCTAGGGGCCATCCTAGCATCATGATGTTCTGTAAGGGGCGTGGTTATATCAGATGGGGGTGTGGCAGTCTCCTGGCCCTGCCCCTCCAGAGGTCGGTGGTAACTCTAATGAGCACTGCAGGTACCTTATCCAATCAACGCCATAACCTGTAGGGATGGGCAAACGCAGCTCGAACCGAACTCTGTTTGTTCGGTCGACCGAACCGAATTCAAATTTCAAACCGAACCGAATTTCCGAACTCCATTCTGTTCGCCACACCCAAAAAACTGGTTCTGAATGGCCGAACTTGGTTCGGAAGTTCGGAATTCAATCAAACTTGGTCTGTTCGGTCGACCGAACCGAACTTCCGAACCGAACTCAAATTTCAAACTGAACCGAATTTCCGAACTCCGTTCTGTTCACCCATCCCTAACAACCTGTAAATAAACCGATTTCTAGAACGCACCCTCAGAATCTCCTCGTACAGAAACCAGCCAGGAAAGGCTGCCCTGGTTCTCACTGCTCCAGGATGAGGGACTAACAATACTTGTGAGTGGAGTGGCCCGGGCACTTGTGAGAAACCCAGGTTGCAGAGCGGCACTGGCTCCGCCGCAGCCTGTATTTCTCACAAGTGCCCTCTAAAATGTGCGTATCTGACCACCCTACTTGTGAATATTGTAAGACCGATTGACATCAATGGGACACACTCAGAAGTCAGTGTGATTAGGACTGCAGCCCTGGATTCTAGTTCTTGTCATGTTCCCGTCGAACCTCTCCTTTGGGAAAGAGGGGGAGCAGCTCCCAGCTGCTTACCTTGCAGAACAGGCCCTTGAGGGGAAAGCAAAGGGGTGTGTGTAGAGGAACCAAGAGTCAAACTCACGGAGTCCTGGGTCCCCATCTCAGGGACCGCTCTTGTCCAACTGCAGGAGTCAGAAGTCTTTAGGTGGTTTTTCCCAAGAGACTTGACCGGTGCGCCTGGGATGTCCTACTCTCCTGGAAAAGCCACAGAAGCATCTGACAAAAGAGCAAGGCGTCGATAGTATTTCCAGATCAAACTTTTAAAAAATAAGGGACGTTCCGTAGCGGAAGGACGCTGAAATAAGCGAGGATCATTTATGTTCCATGGAACTGGTGTGTTCATTCTGAGCTGTGAAATAAGGGATCACCCGACAATCCTCTTGGTAGGCGATATCTTCAGCAGGCGTTTAATCAACTTTGGGGGCTTGTTCCTAAGGCATGTTGAAGTCATAAGAACATAAAGAGTGTCATAATGGGGAGAACCAATGGTCCACCCAACTTAGCATCCTGTCTCCGAGAAATGCACAATAGGACGTAGTAGAAGATCCCCTACAGTCAGAGGACTCAGCCTCTGACCAACTTGACTAATAGCCATTTATTAACCTATCCTCTAAATCAGGGGTTGGGGAACCTCAGGCCCGGGGGCAAATATAGCCCGCAGCTAGTGTTTATGTGGTCCCTTTCCATGTTCTGGGTCTAGCTGTGGATTCCTTTCCTACCCCCAAGCAATGAAAAACTGAGCTCCGGGTAAGGGAGCAGAAATTAGGGCTTGCACACAAAGGTAGGAGTTAGGGAACAGGCCCATGATCTGGACCCTCCTCTTTCTCTGTGTGTGCACCCCTTCTGGACCCCTTCCCCCAATTTCCATGCGGCCCTTGGAACTTGTATGAATGTTCAAAGTGGGCCCTGATAGGAACAAGGTTCCCCCACCTCTGCTGTAAGAAGGTATCCAATTGGGATTTTTTAAAACCCAGCTCTGCTATTAATTATTATTTATTATTATTATAAGCATTTATATAGCACCAGCGATGTACCTGGAGTTTTACAAACAATAAGATAGACACGGTCCCTGCCCGAGAGCTTACAATCTCAAGTGACTTTCACATTTTCGATAGCAGTTTCCGACATAGGGGTTTTTTGGTACTGGGCCCTGAATAGGTTTCTACCCTGTGGATTTCTGGAGCTCAAATGCCGATAGCTCAAGCTGCAGCACCTCACGAATGAAGAGAGAACTTCCTCCCCCCAACAGGAAGAGGCTGCCGCATGTGAAACTTGTAAATAGTCAGCAAAGGAAACATCAGGGGAGGCTGATTGTGTGGGAAGAGCGACCTGTAACGTGTACCTTACAGGAGTGTTCCACACTTCCGGCGCTTCCCCAAGGGTGTCTCTGGTTGGCTGTCGCCGTTAACCACGTGCCTGTCGGGGAACACTGGAAGAGAGAGGCTCTTACTGCTTTCACACAGAGCAATGGGCACCTCACTAGGTGGTTCACCCTAAGACTCTGGGGTTTAACTCAGAATCTCTGGGCCCCAAGGGAAACTCCCAATTCTTTCAGGTCAAAGCCAGGGGTGTCGGTGCCTCAGCCCAGAGAAACAGGGTTTCTGAGGGCAGCCATTTTAGAAAGGGGGAAGGCCATAGGGACTTTCGCAAGCCACCCACTGCGGAGAGTCATGATGTCGCGATGCCCTGTAAGGGGCGGAGTTATGTCAGAAAGGGGTGTGGCAGCCCCATTTGCCCCACCCTCCTCTGCTATGGTCTCCCGCCCCCTCTGGGTTTCATGGTGGGACTTCTCAAGGCGGTCAGATTAGACTCTGCTCTGTGATGAGGTGTGGTTATAACTTGTTGCAGGATGCAGCCCTTGAAGACTGGCTGTTGGGTAAAGTCCTGGATGGTTAGATGGCTAGCAAGAAGCTACTAGGCAGCGGGGGTGGGGGGGGAGGAGGACGTTATAAAGAGGGATCAAAAGACATGGGGGGAGACAGGGAGAGGGGACAGTGGGAGAGACAGGGGAGAAGACAGACAAACATTCAGGCGGATGCGAAGTCTCAGGTGCGTGTGCTTGGCTACAAAGAGGTTGGTAGCAGCAGTCTGCAGAGGAGGGCAGACAGTAAGTGTACAGGGAAAGACTAGCAGGCATTGGGAAAGGCAGCAAGGAAAAGGTGGGTCTTGAGGAGGGATTTGAAGGAGCCGAGGGAGTTTACCAGGAGAACCTTTTACACACAAAGGTTCTGGGAGAAGTTCTATGCAGAAGTTAAAAGAGATGGATGTTTAAGATCTGGGCGAGTGATTTAGACACACAGAAAGTTCAGGCTGTAACAGCAAACATGCGGGAGAAACGTGCATGTAAAAACACCCACTGAGGTAGGGTTGCCCGTCTTTTGTACTATTTGGCCCCAAAAGGCCACGTCAAAAAGGGGGTGGGTTAAAGGAATTCTCCTGCCCTCTTCCAAGATGGCCACTGGCCACGTCTCTCCGTGGCATCATGGAACATCCAACCCCAAGTGAAAAGGATGCTGGGATGAGTCCGTTTACTGATGTGGGGAAAACTGAGGGGCCAAGCTGGCCACCCTGCGACAGGCCTCTTTTGACAAATGAATCAAGATTTCATCTCCTTAACGAGACAAGGAGAGTTTCCCATTTACCTCCACTTGGGAGGAGGCCACCTCTGAGCTCCCTCTTCCATGGCCGCTGTTTCCTTCAAAGATTTGTGTAAAAGGAGACGTGGGGGGAGTTGTAAAGGGTAACGCTCTGCTTTGGTGCAAGCTGCATTCCCTGCAACGGGACTTGAGCGGACAGCAGGGTTGCCGTTGGCCCCCGAGACGCCCATTTTGGCCAATGGGAATCAAACCGGGAGAGGTGTCAAGGCTGTCTGAGAGTGCTTTGAGGACTGGAGTCTGTGTCCTTAAGTGGGCTAGACACCAGCAGAGTCCCACTGAAGGCAACGTGACTTTGCCAGCACCATGATCTTCAGCACGAGCAGGAGTTTCTGCCAGGGTTGACGTTGGGGCTGCTGTTGACATGGATGAAATGTTCAGCAGCGAGAGCATTTTAAGAACATAAGAAGTGCCATACTGGGACAGATCAATGGTCCATCGAGCCCAGCATCCTGTCTCCGACAGTGGCCAAACTCTTTACTTTGGAGGCATACCCAACAGGTCATAATCGAGTGATCCATTATTATTATTATTTTATTTATTATTAACAAACATTTATATAGCACCAGCAGTGTACCTGGCACTTTACAAAGTAATAAAATAGACACGGTCTCTGCCCCTAGGGCTTACAATCTGAGAGACAGGAGCTGGGGGAGAGACTTAGGAAGGGGAACAGAGGGAGAGACAAGGGGTCTAACATTCATGAAGATGCGAGGTCTCAAGTGCACGTACTTGGCTTGGTTACGATGAGAATGACATCCATTCCCTGCTGATCACTCACAGCTCCAAACAGTCAGAGACTGGACCCCCCCAACCTACTTGACTAATAGCCATTCCTCCTCCTCCTCCTCATTATCATCATCATCATTTCTCTAGTGCTACTAGTCGTACGCAGCGCTGTAGAGAGACGCACAACAGAAAGACAGTCCCCGCTCTGTGGAGCTTTCAGTCTAATCAAGACACAAAGACACAGACAACTACAATTAAGAGACTTCCTTCGATCTCACCTCCAAGAACCCAGCCAACCCTTTTTAAAGCCCAGCTGTGCTACTGGCCTTGACCACATCCTCTGGCAACAAATTCCACAGGTTAATTGTGAGTTGCATGAAAAAAAAGAAAGGACTTTATTTGTTTTTAATAGGCCGCCAGTTAGTTGCCTGGGCCCCGGAAGCTGTATCAGCTCCGGATGATCACCGGATTGCCGTTACGTGTGAGTTCACCTGCTCTCAGTTCCGTCCCCACTTTAAACTCTGGTCTGGTGTTTAGATCTAAATGCCAGATCAGAGTTTAAAACGGGGATGGAACAGAGAGCGGGTGAACTCACACGTAACAATGGTCTGGGGATCATCCGGGGCGGATTATACAGCTTCCAGGGCCCCACAGCCCTAGGCATTTAGAAGAGTTACGTGAGAGTTCACCCGGGAGCAAAATGGGTGGCCACCAGTCCCAGCCCCCATCAAACTTAACTGAACCCTGAGCAAGGGCTAGCAGAACAGGAGCCAAGGGAATGGCGAGCCCATCCTGATTGTCTCCTCTCCCCCCGCCCCCCCCCAAGCTATCGGGGTCAAAGGGTGGGACATCTGGACAAGCTTGGTTCCTGGCACTAGAGTGGGAGCAGGGGAAGATTCCAAACCTAGAAATGTAGGCAGTTCAAACTGGTTATTATCTCCGTCCAAATTGCTGGTGGAAGAGAGCCAAGCTGGCCGCTCTGGAGAAGAACTTTATCTTTCTTGCAAAGACACGCAAGTGCAAATTTCCCTCTAAAGCCACATGCGCAGACCCTGCCAGCATGATCTCGGCGGCGAGGGGCCTCTGTGCGTACCTGACCCATTCACCCGGGGAAGGCAGGTTCCGATGGCAACCAGGCCAGGTTTGCCTCCTGTTGCAGAGCAGGTATGCAGAAGGGTCCTGCTTCAAGGTGAAAGCTTTCTACCGTCAGCACATTGCTATCTGCCGCAGATAAGTTTCTGCAGCCCAGCCTGTCCTCCAAACACAACCTGCCTGGTTTCCTCTGCCCTAATTACTAACAACTGGGGAGAGATGTGTTCAAACAGGCTCGAGGAAGGAGGGGAAAGCGCTTTTCTAATTAGGTTCCCAACGCTTAGAGAGCCAGCTAGATAAGCAATGGAGCAAGGAGGAAAGGCAAATAAGGATGTTTATACTGCAATCTCACCTTCAGCACGCCTACCCCAAAGAGGCCAATTGTTCAGAATTTAATGGGATGGCCACCTCCTAACAATCATTATTGAGGAGGGACAGTCCCTCTTTGGGTGCTGAAACCCACTGTTCTCTTCCGCCTGCAGGGGTCAGAGTTCCTCTTTTAGGAAAAAGGAACAAAAGGACCAGTAATTCAAGCTTCAGGCCTCTCTTTCCTGGTTGCCTCTCAGAAAAATCACTAGTGAGAACAATGGGGAGAGGATGGAATGACAATAAACTAAGTGGATTGAGAAGCAGGGGAGCTTTTGTCCCTCTTTATGCCCGTGGAATGTTGGGAGGGTGCGCGCAAGGGGGCAGAGCTTATTCACGGAAAAGCGGAGCTTATTGGCTGAGGGGTAGGGCTTGTCCATGTTTGGCTGCTCAGAGTGTTTGGAGGTATGGTATGGGTTTAAAGCCCCTGCAGAGTCTCACGTGTCTTGCTCATGGGAGAAGAGTGATCCCATCACTCCGGCAGTGTGGACTGCTCATCCATTTTCAGGTGGGGCGGCGGCCTATTCTACCCAACGGACACATCGTCACTGCTGCCAAGACAGTTTGAGATCCCGCTGTAGAGACACTTCCTGTTTCCTGCTTCAGATTTAAGTAGTTCAAGGTGGCCAATGGGAATGTGAGCTAGTGTCAGCCATTCAGGAGCCAGGGAGGGGATGGTTTAAGATGGGGATATGGAGCCTTTTCCCTCTCGGGAACCACTTTGAAAATTAGTACAATCTCCGAGGGCCGCATAGAAGTTGGGGGGTGGAGTGCTTAAGCTGTGCACTCAAGAAAACGATGGCCTAGATCATGGGTTTGTGTCATGGATCTGTCCCCTATCCTGGTCTGCGTGCCCTCATCTCTGCTCCTTTACCCTGAGCTGCCTTTCAGTGGTTGGAGGTAGGAACTGATTCAAGGCCTGGATCTAGGAACAGGAAAAGGGCCACATAAAACCTTGCCATGGGCCACAATTGACCCCCCGGGGCTGAGGTTCCCCACCCCCGGTTTAAGCCAATGGAGTTACAAGTGCTCACATGCTAGGCCCGACAGGCAGCCAGGAGATGGGAATGGCTGAAAGTAGATGGTGTCATCCCGCTAAAGTAGAGGCGAATGGAGCTCAGAGGGACCGAGTGGACACCATCGGACTCTATTTCATGCTTTTCACCCAGGAAGCCTAGGACGCAGTTATCCAACTTCTTGGCCATCACCTCACGGCAATTCCCATCATGCAGCCAGTATTCATTCGTTCACTTCCCCTTCCCTTATTCTTCGGGACTTTCACTTCCATGTCGGTGACTGCCACACCTCCTTCTCATTTGTCTCCCAACTCTGCTCTACCTCCCCTACTCATCAGCATGGCCATTGCCTTGATCTGGTCTTTTCATCCAACGGCTCTCTCTCTCTCTCTCTGCCCTCATCACCTCTGTTCTTCCGCCTCGGACCATCACCTGCTAACTTTTACACTTAACCACTCGACAGCCTCATCCAGCCACCAACACCATCTTTAGAAATCGCTAGGGCTATTGACCCCTTTGTTCCCTCCACTGCTGTCTCAGCAATTCTCCTCAGTGGAGTCTGTTGATAAGACACTTTCCTGTTACAACACTGCACTCTCTCCTGCTTTGGATACCCTTGCGCTGCCCTTCCCCTATCCTATCAGGTGTGCCAAATCCCAACCTTGGCTCACCCGCCCCCCAAGTTCACTTCCTACACTCTTGTGCCTGTTCTGCAGAGCATCTCTGGTTAAATTCCTGCTCCCTTGCCGACTTCCTGCACTTCAAATTCATGTTCACCTCCCTCAACCTGGCTGTTCCCCTTGCTAAGCATGCCTACTTACATCCACCTGACTAAGAGCGTTTTCAGACGGACACTTATCCCGGGATAAGAGCAATATCATTGGGATAGTTTGTCTGTCTAAACGCTGTCAACAGGGATTATTATCCCGGGATAACAAAAATATCAGGGTGTTATAAAACCCCAATCACTGGGATTTATAACAACCGGTTGTTAAACTATCCTGGGATATTGTCCGTCTGAATGACATATCCCGAGATAGTCAACTGTCCCAGTGATTAGGACCACAGAGACTAATGCCAAGCTGTGTGCTCAGAAATGCTCTGCTGCACAGAGGACACAACGTTGCAGAGAAAGAGCGGGACGTTTGAGTCCCAGAAAACATTGCGCTGAACTCGGCAGAAAAGCACCACGGGGATTTTTAATTCATCTCAGAGACTTTAATCACAATGTACTGTTCACATGGGCTATCCCGGAATTAAGTTATCCCGGGATAGAAATGTCCCTCAAAACAGGTACCACTTTGTTATCCCGGGATAATAATCACCGGAGACTATTCTGATTATCCCGGGATAATTTGTCCGTCTGAAAACATCCTGACTACTGTGCCTCCAACCCCCTGCCATCTCTTTGCCACACTCACCTCCCTCCTCAAACCACCTCCTTCTCCTCCCGTCTCTTCATTCTCTGCCCAGTCTTTAGCTAACGTCTTCCATGGCAAGATTCACAAGATCTGCCTCAAGCTCTCTGCTAAGCCCCCCAGCTCCCTCCCCTCCCATCTCTCTCCTTTCTCTGCAGTAACAGAAGAGGAACTTGCCCACCTTCTCTCCTCCTCCAAACGTAACCCCTTGGTCCTCCTGTGACCCAGCCCCCACCCACTTCCTTGATTTCATCTTCACTACATCCAGCCCCTCCATCCCTCACATTATCACCCTGTTGCTACCCAGCTCTGTCCTCCCAGCTCTAGCTACACCCTTTGGCCCCGAACCTTACCCTCCATCCCTCACAATGATGTCATTCTGGAAATGTACACTTTATTGGAAAAAAATATATACTGATAATGAATAAAATCAAACTTTAGGACCATGGGGCTAGATGGATCCCTCCCACTGGCTTGTTCCAGCCCGTGGACTCGGACAGGAAGTAGAGAATGGCCCATTAACCTAGAAAGGATGTGTTCTCCAAACTAAGTGCTTGCAGGATGTGACCTCTTATAGGTCAGCAACCCTGTGTGGCTTATTGGCCCAGACCAGCTGGAGAAGCAGACTATTTAACGTCAGGTTTGGGGACATCAGGCCTGGGGTCCAAATTGGCTTGTGGCTAGTTTTTATTTGGCCTCTTTCTGGGTTTTGGATCTGGTCCCTGGATCCAGTTCCTGCCCACAAGCACTGAAAGAGTAAGCTATGGTGACAGGAGAAGAGATGAGGACATGCACCCAAGGAGAGGGGATGGGTCCATGGCAGGGATCCATGATCTACAGCTTCCTTTTCCTTCTTCCCCCCCACCCTGAGCGCACCTCTTAAGCAGTCCTACACCCCATTTCTGGGTGGCCATCAGAGCGTGCTTTACTTTTCAGAGTGGCTCCGGTGAGGAAAAGGTTCCCCACACCTGATCCAAGGGCTGAGTAATTAGCTCAGTGCGGGCTTCCCACGGAAGAGGCATGGAGAACGGGAGAGACCTTGCAGCTTCTCTTAGTACTGGCTTGACCAAGACTGCCAAGACCAGGATCCAGAACTGGGACTGTAGAGACATGGTGGATTATTTGCATGGTAAATCAAAGCATGATGGTGGAGGGAATCCAGTGTACTGTGGAGTCAACTCTGCCAAGAGTCAGGGTCAGGGCAGCCCAACCCATTCCCTGGAGTTTATCCAGAGCACCAAGGCTGATGCCCTTGTTCTTGCCAAGAGTATCAGGAGATACTCACCTGGCCACCTTCCAGGGCAGACTTCCAGAACCAGATGAGTTTATTCCTTGCCAAGTGAATGAGCAAAATTTTCTGTCCTGTTGAGAAGAGCTGTCCAGGGAATGCCAAGTCATTAGAACATTGGGTTGAAGATCCAAAAACCTCCTGGGTTGCTGATTTAATAATAATCCCTTGGACCTGGTTTGAGAGGTGGCCTTGCCTGCATGGCAGGAGGCAACAGACCATCTTTCCTTCCGACCTCTGGGCTATTACAGCTGCACTGCTGAGATCTTCCAACTTATTATCATTAAATATTTATATAGCATCGACAGTGTGCCTGGTGCTGAGCAGTTTTTGATAAGAGACAGGTCCTTGCCTGAGCGGCTTACAATCTTGAATAGATAACGAGAGACACAACCAAGGGGAGGGGAACATAGGGAGAGACAAGGAGGCATTCATAAAGCAGAGACTTTGCAGGTGCACATGCTTAGCTTAGTTACCGGGGAGAGGGCGATTCTGAGAAGAGATGGTATAAGGAGATTTGCCTCCTCCCCTCCCCGCAGTGATGGGCGGCAGGCTCTTTGCTGCGCTCTTCTTAGAGGAGGCGGGACGGGGATTGATTTCGGGAAAGCAGCTGCACAGCCACTGTGGACGGAAAATCTAGAACCTTGCTGGGTGGCCTAGGCGGCCAGTGATAGGGCCAATAAGACCATGTGGACCCTGCCCGTACTGGGCGGAGCCCACCTACGTGGCTCCAGCCTCAGTCCCTCACCATGCACTGTACAGTTGCCAATCGGGGCCGGGAAGGAATTTTTAAAGGAACCCTAATTGGGCCAACAAAACAGGTTTCTTGTTTTTTGCCTTCCTCAGAGTGTTGAACAATTGGCTTAATTGGCTCACCCCCCCCTTTAGAACTCAAGGGTGTTGTTGTGCCTGCTTCAACTTTGTCACACTCTTGCAGGGGTCCAGTACTGCAGGTTAGAGCGTAGAATAGAATTAGGATAAGTTCGAGTCATCTCCTTAAGAGACGGGGAGGCCACACCTACCACAAAAGCAGGGTACGGGAAACGGCAGGGGAGCCTCCCTGGGAGGGGTGTCCAGCGAGGAC
>QEPC01014531.1:446690-515631 GCA_003113815.1 Sphenodon punctatus
GGTAGACTGACGGACAGACTGATGGGAGCAAGGGTAGACTGACGGACAGACTGATGGGAGCAAAGGTAGACTGACGGACAGACTGATGGGAGCAAAGGTAGACTAGACTGACGGACAGATTTGGTAATTCCTTATAGAACTAAGTCCTGTGAGGTGCAGATTTCAACATGTGTTGCAAATGCTCAGTGCCCATGGCAACTGTAAACTGAGAATGTTACACTTAAATAAATTAAGATTTCTGGATTAGCCCGTTAATGGGTCTGTCCCTGCCAGGCTAGCAGTCAGCTATTATGAAAGTTTCAGAACATTTACCACCCGTTGCGTAGGCTTTAAAATTCTCTTTATTAAAATCCTTCTTTTTAAGAAACTCAATCTGAAAACTCAGTTACACAGAGCAGTTAATACTGGTGACAATTCCTACATAATTCAACACAGTTCTAACAAATTCCAGTGGTTTACAAGCCAAAACTTAAATTAACAAGATTGTAGAAGTTCAATAAATAGTTATATGTCTGGTCCAGTTCAAGTATAATTCAACAAATCACAGCCTTAATAGTTAGAGAATAGAAAAACCCTGAATATAGCCAGCCTGACACTAATGGAGCGCTCAGGCCAACAGTGAAATTTCTCAAGTCTTGGGAGATAACGTTTGCATTCTTTTATTTTTACCTTCATGAAAACAAGCGTGACATAAAAGGCTACTCTGATCAGTGGAGTGTACACAAATAAGAAAAGTCATCATTCATAAAGGCAGCGTCTTTGAAAATCTTTGGGTGAGACATGTTGAAATGATTCATAAATACAGAAGCTCTTAAATAATAATAATAAATACTTTTTGGCTATGCTTGAGACTGCCTGGTTCTCTCTATATTAAATAAAAAGTGCAAATTATTGGTGAGAACTATGCCAATTACAAAATTAATACAACAGCTTCAGATTTTACACATACGGAGTTCAAAGAAAAGCAGCCTATTTTTTTGCAGCATTCGAAGGAAACCAGGCTCTCTTACACAGATGCACATTGTCTCTCTGTACAATAGGTATTAAAGTGCTGCTGAGGAGCTACGCTTGTCAACACCGCCACGAAGCCTGGCTTTGCAGGACAGACGTTAATGTAGTGAAAGGCTCTAGTTTCAACTTGACTGAAAGTTTCTTGCATTGATTGACAAGCTAAAGCCTAAATGGTGAGTTTGTTTTCAACTGCTTATACAATTAGGGCAAACGGGGAAATGGTCACAACCCCGGTGATTTCCCCCCGTGCCCATGACTCCGAGAACAGCTGTGTGATAAAATAATCTAGATTGTTTCATGACGTTTGGCCTATGCATCAGCTGGGCCTTGGACAGTAATTGCACAATAGTTTCATGATTTCTGTATCATCATCAATCATCATCATCATCATCATCACGGCTGGGTCATTCCTCCTGCTTCTCTGCTCACCACACCCATGTTCTGTTTTTTATCTTGCGATCGATCAAGAGATCTGGCCCTGTTCTTGTCTCCATCAGTTGTCACTGTCCGTCTGTGAGCTTGGGTTTGTGCAATATATCCACTATTTGATATTTAAAAAAAAACAAAAAAAACCCCACCCTTCCTATCACATCAACCACCTTTGTCTTTCCTCTTATCCATCCATCCCTTTTTCTCTCTCATTGCAATGATGAACATGTATTTTCATATGGCATCCTGGGTGTTCTCTGCTTCTGAAGGTTTTTTTAAAAAAAAAAAAAGCTTTGGCGCTGTACTAGTTGAATAGCTTCTCCCTCCCTCCCTCTTCAGACAAAAGGAAAAGGTGCGTTTTATTATTACGTATAGCTTCCCAAATACACTCATTCATTTCTGGAAGCAAGTTGTGATGGGTTGTATTATTTGTTTTAGGTAAATGTATTCATTAACGTGATCATAATGTCCCCTATTCTGGTTTCCTCAATTAAATGTGATGTTGGTCTTTGTCAGATTTCTGTGCTTGGTGGTACACATTTTTGCCTACCACTCCCCTATTAAACTCATCCCAATGTAGTAATTTTTTCTTTCAAACTAAAAAGAGTGAGTTAGGTGTTCACTTCTCGGACAGAAATGAGCACAATCCTAATCACACCCAAACAATGGGGACAGGTCAGATCGACACCTGAACGGTGTTGCTGCCTGTATCTCTCCAATGGGCCAAACCAAACACCAGAATTCACAGCCTCCCAAACTTTGAAGCAGCACAAATCCTGAAGTTGTTCCTTGCACCCAGCTTTGACCGTACGGTACGGAATGCCTCCTCCAGTGCAAGCGGGCGGCACTTGAATGCGAGTTCAGAGAAAGAGCAATAAAGGCTTGTGGTGGAGGTTACACGGAACAAGGGCCGTTTTTAAATGAGATGGGCCCACCCATCACCCACCCAGCCAGATACCTGTCTGAAGGCAACGGGGCTGGGGGTGCTCCCATTATTCACGCACCACCCACTCACTCGGAGCATCGGGGAAAAATACGGGATGCTCCATGTGGGGGCAGGTCAAACTGTGGGGGGTAGGGGCACACACCCATCCGTGGCCCCTTTGATTCCCCCCTCCCACCCACCAGACATGCGGGGGCATTCCACGCGGTGCGCACAGACCTGTCCCCCCCCCCCAGCTGCACCTGTTTAAAAATGGCCAAGTTTCTTGTTGAGGAGAGTTTGGGCAGCTGGGCCATTTTGCATAAATTTGTAACATTACCGAGCCCTCAGAGATGGACAGATCATTCTGGTACAAAGATGGCTCATTCCCTATAAGCACAAGGTCCTCCTATTGCAATATGGAGGACACTCCAGCAGAGATTCCAGGGGGAATTCATAGGGTACATCTTAGAGCTGGCCCGGCAAGGGGAGAAATCTCCCGTTTCCCTCACTGCCCCCAGCTTCATAAAGATTTCAGACATTTCAAGAATGTTCCACACAGCTCTAGCAAATGTCACAATCCTCCGTCAGGACCCTGCTCTCTGGTGTACTTTGGAAAAGTCTCATTTCATCAGTAATCCCGCCAGCAGTCTTAGGAGAGCGTTGCCTTGTTACACAAAGCCCCATTGAAATGAATAAGAAAGGTGTACAGTGCCTTTCAGTGAAACGCTGCCTAAAGTTGAGCAACAGCAACATTATCGAAACAATTCCCAAAATAATACCATAACAGTTGGTGCATCCTGTGTGCTCACTGAATCATTCTGTAAGCCGTTGTAAACTTGCACTGCAAATCAGGGGGAATGAAATACAAAAACGGTTCAACAGCAACAAGAGTCTGGCTGATTTCCATACAGTTTTCCAAGACTGGGGGGATGGGAGAGAACAAATCTTAAGAAAAACAGGATCAGAATGGATAAATAATTCTATACATTACATAAAGAGAAGATGTAGGAGTTATAAAGTTTCTCCTGGGAGCTCAATCTAAGCCAGGGGTGGGGAACCTTTTCCACTCCATAAGGCACTTTGAAAAGAACTACAAGCTCCGCAGACTACATAGGGGTTGGGAGCGGGGAGTGCCTGAGAAGCATGAAGGAAGAAGAGGCTTCAGGTTATGGATCCATCCCTATCCTCGAGGGCATACCCTCGCCTCGACCGACTTCCCCCAAGCTCATTCTTTCATTGGCTGAAAGTTGGGGAATGAATCTACGGGCCAGATCGAGGAAAAGCCGAGAGCTGGATTTGGCCGATGGGGTGCGTGTTCCCCACCTCTGATCTATTTGGACGCTCTTTCAGAATAATCACCGGGCACATCGTAAATGGAGAATCTGCTGATGGGTGCTCGGACCGTACTACGTACAAAACTGAAGAGTGGAGGAATTGAACCCTCTGGCTATGTATCCAAACGGTTCTTAGGCAGCCCAATTCACAAAGCACTCTGGCCAAGACAAAAGCCTCACTGGAGCAAATGGGCTTCCCTCAGCAGAGCATTTTGAGGATCAGGTTTGGACTGTAAGCTCCTTGGAGACAGAGACCGTGAATGCTTCTATCCTTGTACAACACTCCAATTTAAAAAATCATCATTATCAACAAGCTCCAAGGCAGACACTCACTGTTGCCACCAGCATACGCATTATCATATCCAACAGACTTTGCATTAACATATTGGGTGTAGGTCACCTACACAAGATCTAGTGTTCCAGTGTGATGTGAAAGCCACAAAGATATTTTAACATTGTTAAAAGCAATTTTGTTTGGTTTCTTTTACAGGCGACATTTTCTTTCAGGCCTTAATACACTAAAGGACTTCAAATGCTTCTAAATAATTGGCCTGACCTGGGGGGGTGGGGCGGGGAGGCACGCCAGAATGAAAGCTCTGAGAATCCCTGAGAAACATCGAGTTAAACCAGGAAGCGACCCCCAACACACACTGTGAGAGGGAACTGCTCTAGTGGGTGCAGCATTGCTTTTCTGCAGCAGGAAACTATTTCGGGGATGATGGTTTCTCTAACAGCACTCTGGGTGTAGATGCATTGACCAAGCTATTCATTGTGCTCTTCTTCTTTATGTGCAGTGCAAATTGGCAATTGCACCCTGTAGACCAATAATGAAACATCAGCATTCACTTCTGCTCAGTTCTTCTAATTCATCAACATCATAGCTTCTTCTTCTCGAAGCGCGGAACGATTCCAGTATCGACCTGTGGCAGACTGCTCTCTCTCTCACGCATTTCCATACTCTCTTCAGCAAGTTGGGATAAATACTTCTGTGGTCAAAGAACAAACAGGAAAAACGATTATAGAATTGGATACTAACAATGACTCAATGCAGGGTACCTCACACTTCGATGGCACTGTCAATAATCCTTATATCCCTTCCTGAGCAGAAGGTATGTAGGCAGTGATCCACAAACCACTTACTCCAGAGGAAGTGCTTTGTAAATCATAGCCAGAGAGAGCCAGTTTATAGAAGGAAATACACAACGGGATGACTACATTGCTGATACATTTTCTCCATGTTAACAGGGGCAGAGAGGTTAAGTAATTTGCTTTGGGCCACCAGGAAGTCAGCAGTAGAGTCAGGGCCAGACTTAGGATTTTAGCGCCCCTAGGAAACTCAGGCTGCTGGCCCCCTTCCCCCTCCAGAGCTCTGGTGCGGGCATGGGCTGCTAGTCGAGGCAGGGAGAGAGACAATGGTGGCACCAAGCAGAGAAGCAGAGTCTTTTCCTTCACACTCCACACCAGGGCAGAGCGTGTTTGCAGGGGGCTCAGAGGTGGAATGGGGCTTCTCCAAGTGGGGGTGGGTGGCACGGGTCAGGCAGTGCGGTCGTGACTGCAGTGCATGGTCCCTACAGGCGCAGGCTGAGAACAGAAGCCCCCATCCCCCAAAAATCTGTCTTGCCTGCCCCTATGTCCAGCCCTGAGTAGCGATAAAGGAAAATTTGGTGACTTACCTTGTGAATTTTCCTTCTTCTCTTGTGGGGAGGCCGGCAGTCCGTGCTGGGCTTTGCTCCTCCATCTCAGCAATTAGGCAGGATCAGGTCTGTGATAGGCTGTCAGTACCTAGGGGAGGAGCAACCCTAGCCCTTCTAGTCCAGATCAGTGACTACCCAAGCTGGCTTTCACTTATCCCCTTGGCATACAGGGTAGCCTTAAACTTAACTGCTAGCGACCCTACTTGAGGCACACCTAGCTGAAACTCTCCCCATAAGGGTGACAACCCCACGGACACTGACGGGGAAGAAACGTGTGACCCCAAGGAGGGATGAGACCGAGCATCCATGGGGGTGGGCTGGACTGCCTGCCTCCCCACGAGAGAAGAAGGAAAATTCACAAGGTAAGTCACCAAATTTTCCTTTCTCTCTCTCTCCTGTGGAGGCAGGCAGTCTCTGCTGGGCTATAATCAAGCAGTGTCCCCCGAGCAGGCGGGAAACATGGATGCCAGCCCCCACAGGAGAATCCCGCGTCTCATCCCAGGACCCTCTGCCGCACTTGACGCCTGAAGACTGCCTGGGCCGAGGCCCAGGCATTGATTCTATAGTGCCGCATAAATGTATGCAAGGATGACCAACAGGCCGCCTTGAAGATCTCATCCAGCGAGGCCCCTTGGAAGAGGGCCGCATTAGTGGCAGCACTGTAAAGGGAGTGGGCCGTAATCCCCAAGGGAACCTGAAGACACCTTGCCTCATAAGCGAGAGTGATGCACCCCCTTAGCAACCTAGCGAGGGTGGCCGAGGACACTTTTTCCCCCTTCTGGTTCTGATGAAAGGCTATAAAGAGGACAGAATCTATCCTAAAATCCTTGACTCCGTCCAGGTAGACTTTTAGGGCCCTGCGGACATCTAGCCTATGCCAACCCACTTCCCTGCTATGCTGGGGGTTAGGGCAAAAGGAAGGCAGCTCTATGTCCTGGTTGCCATGGAATGCTGTGTTCACTTTCGGAGCGAATGATGGATGGAAATGGAGGGACACCTTGTCGCTGTCAAACCAGCACAGCTCCGGGTCTGCTGACAAGGCTCCCAGTTCCGAGACCCGTTTCGCTGAAGTAATCACCACCAGGAAGGCTACCTTAAAAGACAGAATCTTCAGGGAAATTTGCTGCAATGGTTCGAACGGAGGTCCCTGCAGCTCCTCAAACGCCATGTTGAGTCTCCACGAAGGGAACCTGTGTCTGGTCGCTGGATTCAGGGAAGCCGCCGCCTTTAGGAATCGTTGGACGTGGGGATGGGCCCCCAGCACTTCGTGTTCTGGCACTGCCAGGACCGTTGACAGCGCCGATACCTGCCTGAGGGTATTTGTCGAAAGCCCCTTGTCTAGACCTGCCTGCAGAAAAGCCAGGATTTCTGGGACCCCGGCTGCCAAGGGCGGAATATGATGGACTGATGCCCAACCCTGGAACGCTCTCCATGTTGTGTCATAGATCTAATTCGTGGACGGTCATCTCGCTGCTAACAGGGTCTGCAGCACCTTGTTGTCATACCCAAACGCGCTTAGTCGGCCCCGCTCAACCTCCAGGCAGTTGAATTTAGTCTTGAGAGGTTGTGGTGGTGAACGGGTCCCTGTGACAGGAAGTCCTCCCTCAGAGGAAGCCTGAACTCCTGTTCGATCTACATCTCCTTGATGGCTGAGAACCATGGCCTGCGGGGCCAGTTTGGTGTGACTAGGATGACCTAAGCGCCCCGGCACCTGATCTTCCTTAGGACTCGCGGGAGCAGAGGAGTCGGTGGAAAAGCATACACCAGTTGCTTTGGCCAGGGGTTGGAAAGGGCATCCGTTCCCTCTGCCTGGCTGTCTCGATGCCTGGAGAAGAAGCGGCTGACCTTGGGGTTGTCGCGAGAGGCAAGCAGGTCGATGCTGGGTGCAACTAACCTCTGTGTTAGTTGCAAGAATACACTCAGGTGTAATGCCCACTCTCCAGGGTCGCCAACTGAGCCAGTCTGTTCATACATTTTCCTCTACTTTTACATGCAGGACTATTAAGGACTGGAGGTTGGCTTATGCCCAGGACATCAGGAGGGTCGCTTCGGCCTTTAGGCGATGAGACTGAGTCCGCCCTTGCCTGTTCACAAACACCATTGCCGTCATGCTGTCTGTCCATACCAGAACGTGCTGTCCCTTCACCTGGTGAATTAACTGTTGGAGTGTCAGGTGGATTGCTCTCAGTTCGAGGAGACTGATGTGAGATCTCCACTCCGTGCTTGACCAAGTACCCTGAACCATCCGGGAGCCGCAGTGAGCTCCCCACCCCCTCAGGCTGGCACCCGTTGTCACAATAACCCTGGAGGGCTCCTGAATGGGGAGCCCTACTGCAAATCTGCGAGGGGCGAGCCACCAGCCTAGGGACGAGAGCAGGTCCGGTGGGAGCTGGATCACCTTGGTGGATTTTGCTGCAATGAGTTCCTGACACGGCATTAGGAATGCCTGTAACAGTTGCAGGTGGAAGCAAGCCCATCCCACTGTCTCCATGCAGGATACCATGAGCCCGAGCACCCTTGCCAAGGACAGGATTGGTGCCGATCTGTTGTCCTTGAGCCGGGCGATCTCCAGTCGAACGTTCTGTTCTCTTTCGTTGGAGAGAAGAAACGTCTGTCTCGCATCGTGTCTAGGACTCCCCCCAGGTGGAGGAGGCGTCGTTCCAGCTCCAACTTACTCTTTTCCCAGTTTACCACGAACCCGTGGCTGTGCAGACATTTCACTGTCTCCTTGACTGCTTGATCGCATCCAGCTCTTGATGGCGCCCTGACCAGAATGTCGACCAAGTAAGGGAACACATGTATTCCCTTCTTCCTCAGATCTGCCACCAGCACCACTAGCAGTTTGGTGAATACACTGCGTGAGGGTCCGAGGCCAAAGGGAAGGGCTCGGTACTGGTAATGTTTGTCTTCATACGCAAACCTCAAGAACCTCCTGTGGGATCGCCTTATGGGAACGTGCAGGTATGCCTCTTTCAGATCTACTGAGCCTAGGTAGTCCTGTGGGTGGATCGCTTGGATGATTGAGGCCAGAGTCCTGAACTTCCTGCGCTTAAGGTGTTTGTTGACAAACTGGAGGTCCATAATGGCTCTTGTGTTTCTGTTCTTCTTCGGGACGGTGAAGAAGATGGAATACACGCCGGAGAACCGCTCCGGCAAAGGAACCTCTTCTATTGCCCCTATACTCAGGAGATGAGTGATGGCCCCCTGGGTCCGAGCCCTCTTGTCAGGGAGACTGGGTGCTGGCGTCCATCTGAAAAGGTTTCTCGGCCAGGAATTCAACTCGAACGCATAGCCCTCCCTGATGGTTTCCCCGACCCAGTGATCGGACGTCGTCCCGTCCCACTGGTGAGCAAAGGGAGGAGGAAGGGGGCCGCTTGGTTCTCTGGGAGAGCATAAAAACATCTCGCCACCAAATGGGTTCCTTTTGCCTTTGTTGGCTGCATCCACTCTCCCTGCAGAATTTTCATATAAAGCGACGGGAAGGGGAGCCCGGAAGAGTCCACCTCTTCTGGGGGCAATACGAGGGAGGCATCCTCAGCTAAATTCACCTTTGTGGGAGCTGGTGGAGGAGGTGCCGGGAGGGACAGGCCAATCCTGGCTGTTACGCTGGTTACTAATTTTATTAACAGGTCAGGCTGGAAAATACGCGCCCCCTGCTTTTGACACAGGATCCTGGGGCTCGTCAACAAGTTCTCCCTCTTTGGTCACCGAGGTAGGGGTCGAAGTCGTTCCCCCCCTTACTGACTAGTGCTGGTTCGGGGGAGTTGGACCTATGAGACCAAGGGGAAGCTTCCCCGTGGCTGCCCCCCCAGGATCCGTCACCTGCCATAGAGGAGGTGGGGGCCGCTGGGGTTCCCCCCCCAAAAGGTGTGCAACTCCCTCTACCCCCTTCGAGACCAACTGCTTCCCCAGCCATTGTAAAACTGCAGGGGGAACATCCTCCTCTGCCCCCTGCACCCTAGCCCTGCTGGGTGCCGGGCTATTTCCCGAGAGGGGGGTGCCAGCCGGAGCGGCTTCTCCTATGATGCCTAATGCCCGGAGAGGGGCTATGGACGGGTGAAGTCGGGCTGTGGGGTCTGCGTCTGGGGTCTACACCCCTCCTTCCCCCTACCGGGGCTCCTATGCCTGGCAGTAGAGCCTGAGGAACGGGGCCTTCCTGTGGATTCACTGCGTCCCCTGGAGTGGCGCTGGTAGAAATCCTGACTGGGTGTACATCTCTGGGGACTGTGCCCATGAGGGCTATGAAGCCTGGGGCTAGAGATCCCTCGGGAGGTCTGCTGGGATGGAGGTCTCCCGCCATTTGGGCCTGCCCTGTAGTCGAGTCTGTCCGTTCCCCGCAGGCTGCCTCTCCGTGAGGGAACTGTCCCGCTGCCGCTTGCCCGGTGGGCACAGGGAACTTTGGAAGCTGTCCCGGGCTCAGGGCCCCCCTCCCCCGCTACTAGGCCTGACCGTGAGGAGGCCCGCTCTCCCTCCTAGGCTTCTGACCCACTGACTGGGGGCCTCATGGGGTCTCTGCGGGGCCTCTCGGGGTCGCACTCACCCTACCTGCATCTGCGGAGGTTGGCGACGGGCGGGCAGCCCCCGGGCTTCCGCCTGGTGTCTGTGGCACTGGATTGCCCGCGTGCACCGCTGAGGTGCCACGGATGGGTTCCGAGGCCCATGAGCTGGAGCTGCTGGCTCCCACATCCCATCAACCCTTCTTGGCAGGAGGAGGCGAGGAACCCTTGGGGCGGTCTGCCCCGCTTGTCCTTTTCGAAGACATCAGCGCCAAAACTTGGGACTCCCTCTAGCCCCGTGCCGCCCTCCCTGAAAAGGGGGGGGGGGAAATCTGGGGCGAGTGTCCTGCTCCTCTGGGCCTCAGTAACACGCTAGCTGGCTAGCTTTCTAGTTTCCTTTTTAAAAAAATAAATAAAAAAAAATAGAGACCTGGCTTTCCCCTGAGGCGAATGCCCCATGCTGTTTCTCCTGCGGAGGCAGGAACAGATCTGGGCTAGCAGGGCTAGGGGTTACTCCTCCCCTAGGTACTGACAGCCTATCACAGACCTGATCCTGCCTAATTCCTGAGATGGAGGAGCAAAACCCAGCACGGACTGCCGGCCTCCCCTGGAGAGAGAGAGAAAGAAGTTAGTTCAGGAGACCCTGGGGTCTCTCTCAGCCCCAAGCTTAATCAACCCTGAAATCTACTGGCATCCGGAGACACTTCCAACTTAGCTGTTTGAGGGGAACACAAGTGCAGGTGAAATTGCCCGGGTGTGAGAGAGGCGTGTCAAATGTTTTTACTAGGGGTGGGAAGTTCAGATTTGGATTAATCCATAATGGCCCAGAATTGGCCAATCTGAACCGGAACAGCAAAGCAACAGGCCTGTTTTGGTTCCATTCTAAAATAAACTTTTTTACTGTGCATGTGCAAAATGGGGTGTTTTTAAACAAGCACAGCGGGGGGGAAGGGGGGGCATGGCCACTGCGTGGAGTGGCTGCAGGGGCCCCACACATGCAAGCTGTGTGGGGAACACTTCAAACGAGCATCTCTCAGTGGTTATTTTCAGAAGTGACACTACCACCCTGCCCTGGGGTAGGCCGATACCCAGAACAGACATGATGGTGCACCTTACCACACTTTGTCCTGAACTGTGGTAGTGCTTACCACTGGCTGTTCCCTGCGATCACAACCGGTGGTAACTGCTACCACAATTTGGGGCTAAGCGTGGTGAACATCTGGTGGCTGCCGAACAGAAGTGACGGTGGTTGTGACCCTAGGGTGGGGTTAAGTGTAGTAAAGCGTGGTTAAGCGTGGTAGCATCACTTTTGAAAATACCCAACATGGCTGCCCTGTCCATGGAGGCGGTAACTCCGGTCCTCATGGGGCACTCTGGATTTTTTCAGGAGTGCTCTGTGCGTGGCCATGAGTGACCAATGCACGGGTCACAGGAGCGTACCTGCCCACGAGCAGTTGGACATGTGGATAGTGGGCGGGGGTAACTCATTTAGTCATTTTGCACATGCACAGACCAGCTGCCCTTTCCCAAAATGGTGACAGATTCTGGAAAAGTTGCGCATGCACAGAACTGCCCGGTAGCCATCTCGTGCATGCACAATAATTTCTAAAAAAATTAAATTACATTTAAATTAAAAATTTAATAATTTAATTTCTAAAAAAATTAAATTAAAATATTAAATCTATTAAAAACAAAAACAAATTAAAATTATTTTTTAGATTTTAATTGATTTAATATGGATCCGTAATTAAATCCAATAACTATGGGGAAGTTAACAAACAAAAACGAAACGGATTTTCATTTGAAGGACCACCCCTAGTTTTTACTCAAGCCAAGAGAGAAGAATAGGGCTTCCTCATCACAAGTCAGTTTTGGTGGGGAATCATAGAAGATGTGCATAACAATAGGAACAGGATCTCATGGAAAGCTTATATCAATTTCCATACACGCATGTGCTCCACCTCAAGAACAAGCAATTTGAGTGGTATTAGACTGCAGATCCAACAATTGGCTAAGCCTTCCTTGCCATGGACCTCAGCCAAAGAAACGTCAGTTACTGCAATCTCTTAAACGGACGCATCTGCTGTCTGGATTCAACAGCACCATCAGTGAGAAATTGCATATTTCTTCAGTTATGAACAACTGCTATGGTCTTGGATTAGAGGTCCTAAAATGCTGCCCCAGAGGGAGAAACTGAAACCCCAAGGCAACACTGCTTCAGGCATCCTCTCGCTTGCTAATGGTCTGCCTTTTCAGCTATGCCTGTGCGTGACCTGCTGTTGAACTGGCCTCATCATGGCCTTGTGCATAACTCACAACCAGGCCTTCATTTCCTAGGCAAAGGGCACGACTGCTAGATCAGTTGATCGCCTCTTCATATTTCACTCATGCAGCTAGGGTGTTGAAATAAATCTGTTTAATATCTAAAAAGAATTTTGTCTCTAGGAGATGGAGTGGCCCATTTTTAATTCCTGACTTTGCCCGATGGCTGTATCTTTGGAGCAGAGGTTCTCAAATTATGGCTTAGGACTCCAAATAGGGCCATCATCCTAGTTGCTAGCTCTATACTTCCACACAGTATTCTATATATAAGTCTCAAAATGGGGTCACAAAAGCACAATGTCTGGGCAGTACTGCCTTAGAACCTCTCTTGAATTTCAAAATGTGATGCTAAAAATTGCCACAATTTTGGATAGGGAGGTACAGGTTGTGGAGACTACAGGTTTCAGGATGTATTTCACCTGTATGCAAACAGTTGCGTAGTTTGTGCAGTGGTGTTGCATTCTGGGACCCGTAGTCTCCACAGCCTACATTTTGCATTGAAGAGGAAATTGCCTGCAGCCAATTATATCACTTCACGAATCATGAGCCAGATTTGGCATGAAGGTCCCTTCTCTCTTAAAGCTGATTCAGATGTGCAACAAAGAGCACTTACAAGTGCAGGTGGCAGGATGCAATTTTAAAGAATGTTGCCGCTGATGATGTCTAAAAGATTCCGCGCACATGACTGAAGCTTGTCGGCGCACTGATGAGCACGCTCTACTGACCTGAAAAAACCAGGTTGGTAAAGCGCGCTTGTCAGTGCGCCAACAAGGTTCAATCATGTGCACGGAGTCTTTCAGACATCATCAACGGTGCACCATTCTTCACGTTTGCATCCCGCCACCGGCACTTGTAAGTGCTCTTTACCACACGTCTGAAAGAGCCGTTAGAGAGCACTCATAACAATGGCCCCTTTTACACGGGCTGCAAGGAGGGGGGTTCGGTGTGCACGGTAGGTGAGGGGAGGGTGCAGACAGGTGCACACCCCATCTCCACGCACCGAGCACTCACCGGTTTTGATGGTTGCTCCGTGCGTGTGCGATGGGTGGAGGTGGGTATGCATGCGTGTTTGTGGGAGCGCGCACGCACACCCACCCACTCCCCATGGTGTGTACATGAGAGAGACTCACCCACGCATGAACACCCTGATTTCTGGAGTAATCTCATTACTCTTTTGATCTATGACTTGAATCCATGGTGCCCATGGACAAGAGTGGGCCACCTAACAAAGCTTTCCAACTGGTATTTCTCCAACAGTCCAGCAGGTGCTGGAGAAATACCTCCAACACCTCCATCAATGGTAAATACTTTATTGTACAGCCTTCTGGCTGTTACAAAAAACAAATACAAGGTACAAAATACTAAATACAAAATACAATGACAGTCAATCTAATCAGTAATGAAATCCAGTCGGTAACCACTCCAACACTGGATACGAGAGTCAGGCCGCCTCCCTTTCCGTATTCAAGTCCTGCCGAAAGGCCCACTTCTTTGAGACCGCTTTTAAATCATAAACCCAGGGCCTAGCCTTATCATAGCCTTATGGATTTCAACCATTTTAACTGAAATACGTAAACTTACTGAATCCCTGTACCCTGTAGTCCATTATTCATAGGGAGACACTTGTTTGTAGTTGTCTGCATCTTGATTCGATTGCAAGCTCCGTGGAGCAGGGACTGTGTATCTGTACAGCGCTGCGTATGACTAGTAGTGCTATAGAAATCAGATAGTAGTAATAGAGTGCCATTTACCTGAAGATTTCTGTAGTGAACAGTACTTCTGCAATGGCTTGTCTTAGCTGTCTCTTCACTTGTGTAGAAAAGTCCACAAAGCTTGCAGTAAAACCCAGTTCTGGGCACCACAAATTCCACACCTATCGGAAGATTTTGAATTACAGTAGTTAGGAAAATGGTAGATATGGCCCAACAAGACAGGTTTACTTTAAGGAAGGGCAATCATCATCATCATCATGATAAACACACAAAAATGGCTAATCACTACTTTATCAGTTCCCCCGAAAATACATATTGATTGATGCATAAAAAGTTACAAAAGCCAGCACTGTGAATACACACACGTTGCCTGATCTCTCTTAGAGAATACATACATCATGATGTATTTATTGGAAAATGCACAATAAAGGGTGTGGAATAAAGGGCTGGGATGGGGAGCAGTTACTAGTGGGTAAAGCCACAATTGAGTTATATAGGTCATCCGAAGAGTGCGCCAATTCCACCTTTATAGCAGGTCACATAATTGCTCCTGTTCTATGCTTGTGTATTGTAATTAATCTAATCAGTAATGAAATCCAGTCAGTAATCAAAATGGAAGATCTGCTGTCCTGGCCCTGATCCTGAGACTACTCCCACCCCCCACATCCAGGCATATTGCAGGGGCCCCCGAACCATGACAGTGCACTGCCATCTGTTTCGCTGGATTTTCTCTGCACTCTTTGCAAGAAAGAAAGAAAGAAATACTAAAACTAGCCTTAAAGTGACATCTTGTTGCAAACCCAGGGTACTGCAACGGGCAGTATCCCAGCGTGGATGAGACTTGGGTGTGATTAAACATACCTAGAGGAATGCTAAGCTCTGTGAACACATCTTCTTGTTCCCATGATGGTGAGGAACGTGTTCCTTTAGATTCCACCTCCGGGCATTCAGGAGTTTTCATGTCTGGATACCTAGAATTTGCTTTAAAAACAAATGAATATATTGAATGAAAACAGTTTCATTAAATACAGAATACTGGAACTATTTTGTGGCTAAGGCTAGAAGTCAAATCTGACCTAGAAATGCTTTCTATTCACTTGGAATTTTTAATTCAGTCCAGCTGACAAGAGCTAACCATAAGCAGCACACACTAATTTAGATTTTTCAGCTGATCATTTCCCATTCATCTCAACTTGCTTGTGGAGCTTTAAAATGTTTTCATTTTTGCTAATAGCCCAGCTTGATTACAAAACAGGAGCGGGGAACCTTTTCGCTCCCTGGGGCCATTTTGAAAATTAGTACAAGCTCCGAAGCCAGATAGAAGTTGGAGACAGGAGTGTCTGAGGGGATGTGCTCAAGAAAAGGGAAGCTCAGATCATGGATCAGTGCCATGGATCTGTCCCCTATCCTTGTGTGCATGCCCTCATCTCCTTAGCTGAGCTCAGTTTTTCAGTGCTTGGAGGCTGGAACTGGATCCAGGGACCAGATGCAGAAAATGGAAAGGGGCCACATAAAACCTTGTCACGGGCTGCATTTGCCCCTGGGCCTGAGGTGCCCCACCCCTGTTAGAGAGAGAGGGTTCAAATTGAAGCTACGGTATATTATCAGTGCCACAGGCAAAAATAGCAACCGACACACAACGTTGTTCTCTACTGCTGGTTAACTTCTGCAGGCAGCAGATTTCATGCAAGGGAAATACGGTGCTAATTTACTAAGAAGGATTAAGGCTAGGAAGAAAGTGGGACATTTTCTGGGCTTGTGAATTGCTTAAAAAAATAAATACTACAAAGCTGTTGAAGACCCTGAATCTATTTGCAGCATTTGAGAGGGAAAGGTGGGTGAATGTCTGTGAAAATAAGGAGGCAGATTCTGTAGCCATAAACCTCCTGAGCGCTGGAGTCCATTCTATTCACTGGAGTAGGAGCTACGGAGCAGCACTGTGCTTTGTCCGTGGGGATGGCACTGAATTGTGCTATTTATTTTCCTCCAGTGCAATATTCTGCTTAGTACTCCCTGGCTTCAGTTTGGGGTAGCGTGTGGCGATGAATTACAGCCTATGACAGGTTTCACCCCCCAACACTTAGGGTTTCAAAAGGCAGGTCTGATTTACCCTACACACGGCTATACTGCCAAGGGCCTTGCCACATTAGCTCATGCTACAAGGAGTATACAAGGGAGAATGAAAACAAGGCAAGACAACTCTCGTGACAAAGGATGAAAGCAGATGTGACCAGTAGCCCGTGTTAGCTCAACTTTAGCCCGGGACTCACCTGCACATTGGTTCCATCCCTGCCAGACGTTCACTCTAGCAGCTGCTACGGGATGTGTTGGGTGGCGGTCAGAGACGCAGACTGGGCTGAGGTCTAGCCACCCAGGCTGCCTCCCTCCCGTCTGTTTTGTGTAAAAGCCCCGCGCTCACCCAGTCCCGTTGAACAGCTGATGGGGAGCCTGGAGGAATGCGGTCATCCAGCTCTGCCAAACAGCTAATGGGGTCTCCTGGAGCTCCTCTAGGCCCCCCCACATCAGCTGTTTGGTGCACTCGCCCTACCCACCAAACAGCTGATGGGGGTGCTATTGCGGGCTTTCCCCACCAGCTGTTTGACAGGCCAGGTGAGTGCACCAAACAGCTGATAGGGGAGGCCTCAGGAGCATCTCCCCCACTGGCTGTTTGGCAGGCTGGGTGAGCACTCCAAACAGCAGATGGAGGAGCCCCCAGGAGCACACACACACCCCGATCAGCTGTTTGGTGGCAAGCTGGCAGCTGTTCCCAGAGCCTGATCCTACTGAACAGCATCGGCCAGGAAGTCCCGTTCCATGTGAACAGCTCCTTGGGCCAACCCAGGGCATGGAAGGACCTGTGATGGTAGCCCCTGCACCCAGGTTAGGGGGGCTGCACTTGTGAACAGCTCTCCCAGCCCACCCGTGGAGTGAGGGCTGAAGAGGTTCGCTCTGCCGTAAAATCTCTTTGCACCCAAGGTTATGCACCTGTATGAAAATGGGCTGAAGAGTAAAACCCCACAGATTCTCTTCATGTCACATGAACCTTTTTATGCAGTGAGAAAAGCATATTATGATCCCGATGCATTCATGTGGGCAGGAGCCAACCAGACACAAAAGATACCTCTCTTACATGTTGCCCTGCTCTCCCTGCTAACATCCAAAGCCCTTTTAACAGGATGCCTCAAGAGTTCAGCTCAACTTGTGTGAACCCAGACACAACTGTTATAGCAGCTTATGCTTTGCAGAAAGCTTGCAAGTCGCAGATCATATTTCCTTTACACCGTCTGATTAAAGCTTCTAGTGGCTTAACTTATGGCAGCATGGTTCTTTTACGGAACAGCTCCCTAGGACAATCTCCAAGCTATTAGCAACATTTGTTCATGTCAGTGATAGATTAAAACCTAATGCATCTTGCAGGCAGGGAAGTTCAAAGCACTATTTGGCCAGCAGAAGAGAGGAAAAAAGCAGTAGTTACCCTCGGTCTCTTGATGCTCTTGGTTTCCACAGCTGGTTTCGTCACCTGTGATTTCTGTAAGCATTTCCATGACCCTTCTACTCTCGCTTTCTTGTGATTCCATTGGTTTATAATCACCTGTAAACGTGCCAGAGAGCTGGAGAGGTTCCTCTTTTGGGTGATCGGAAAGTACCAGTTGTTCCTCCAGCTTTAAGTGAATGTTGGAGCTTTCCTCTATTTTTCTTTCCTTAATTTGGTAGCAATAATCCCCAAGAGATCTGTCTTCTTGTGATTCATCTGGCTTCTGCTCAGTGTCTAGATTTAGGCTTGATGCTTTAGTAGCTGCGTCATCATCATCATCATCTTGACAGCCACTGGGAGCAGCTATGTTTTCCGCTGCTGATCCAAAGCTTGTTTCTGTAGCTTCAGACTTGCCTCCATTGCTGTTTATCAGGCTACGTTCATTTCCCAGTTCTAACGTGGTAGCTACAAAAGGACAGATTTCTGAGCACGCTTTGTCCTTTGGATCAACCGGGACAATTTCTTCAAGGTCAGTGATATCAGGCTCCATGATAAAGTCATCTTCTCCCACTTCGTCTACAGTTACTAGTTCCTCCAT
Organism: Sphenodon punctatus; assembly: GCA_003113815.1. Lineage (NCBI taxonomy): Eukaryota > Metazoa > Chordata > Lepidosauria > Sphenodontia > Sphenodontidae > Sphenodon > Sphenodon punctatus. The sequence continues at coordinate 464,687 of QEPC01014531.1, forward strand.
ATTAGTTGGATACCAGGTCTCACCCTCCATCTCACTTCCACTCTCCCAGTCCCGCTCCTATAAACAAAAATGGAAACCCATTGGAGAAGAGGTCAACAATTACTGCCAGTATTGGGATGTGGCTTTTGAGTAAGCGAGGCCTATTAACACTTTTCTAGAAATCACCCCTAATTTATTGCTTTGTTTCCAATCCCAAGAACTGTACAATAGGGTAGCCTGACATTCCTCTATTAATAATGGTTCCTGGCTGGCTTGGGTGATTTCAGACGTTATGGGGCCCATTGGCCCCGTACCGAAATCAACCAATTCATTCCCCGCCGGGATCACCCCGTCACGCTGTATCAGATGTGCCGGGGGGATCCCAGCGGGGAATCTGGGAGGGGGCGGGGCTGCGCGGCGCAACGTGCGGTCGCACAGCCCCGCCCCCTCCACGCACCCCGCCGCCCGCCCTCCGGGGAGACGGGCGGGCGGTGGGGCCAATGAGACTGCCGTGTCGGGACGGATTTGCCACGGCCCGGGGTCCCGCTGGTGATCCCGGGCCATGGCGCCCGACCAGACGAGAAGGCGGGGTTCACCCCGGCGCAGAATTACATTCAACACGCAGCGGCCGCCGGTCCCTCTGCTTCGGCCGCTTGCGTGGTGAATGTAATTCCATGCCATGGTAACATCTGGGGGGAAACATTCGTTTCCCCCAACAGACGTGCCGAAATCACAGCCACCACGCGGAATTGAGCGTGGTTGACTGTGATCTCGTAACGTCTGAAAATACCCTACGTGTACACACTGAAGCCATTTCACAATAGCAACGCATTACTTGGCTCATGCTTGTGCTAACGGCAATCTCTCTCTTTAAGGCCACAGGAAATTTCTTCTGGCTTCATGCTTCAGTCACACCCCTTCTCCAGCCAGCTTTGGTCTGTTCAGTTTCACAGTAAAGGGGAAGCCATTTCTGCCCTCGCTTCCTTCCCTACACAAGGACTATGATGGCAGAGGCTGGAACAAACATGGGAAGAAACTAGCCTTCACCGTTGCATTGAAAAGCGAGCGCCAGATAAGATTTGTGAAGCAGGGCTGGTTATAAATAGTCAAGTTATAGCATCTGAGACAGGAGAACCTTTATACTGGAATATCTGCAGTGGGTCACATAGCTGCACATTTTAATTAGAATGCAAGTTTGCTTTTAAACCGGACTTGGGATAAATCGGCTTTTCAAGTCCCAGAATCAACGTGTGTGCATAAAGATTAAAAATCCGTGCTCGTTTCTCCTGTACTCTTCCTCCTCGTCTCCTAGAAGAGTGCTATGGGGAGATTCTGTTCCTGCCCAAGGGATCAGTTTCCCGCTGCTACAGATATTGATAGCTTCCACACCTGACCATTGGCTCATGACCCTAAAGATATGAAGCTGGAGAATTGCCAAGGACATTGCTCTGTGCTGCTTCTCTGTTGGAATAAGAGGCTGGTAATGTGGTTATTTAATTAAACAGAAATATTTACCGAGGAGCTAAGGGGTGAGGTCTGTTGCAGCCTACAATTCTGAAAGGATTTCATTCTCCAGCCCCTTTCTGTGTTGTCGCTCAAAAGGGGTGGGCTGTTCTACTTACAGACTAGAACAATTTACATGGTTAGAGAGAGTCTTTTCAGGAACTTTGTACTTTTAATTGCTGGTGCCAAGTGCTATGCATGTGAAGCAATCTATATGGGCAGTGAGAGACTAAAAAAAGAGCCTCTGAAGACCTCAGGCAAAAGTTATCTCTAGATTCAAAGGTCGATATGGGGTAAGTTAATTTAAACAGCCTCTCCCAGAATGCCTTACAAATGGGGGTGTAGTGTTTCGCTGACCGATACATACGTCCATTCATTCTAGAACAGAGGTCACACCCTGCTAATACACAGCTTACCTTCTCTCTTTTTGTTCTTTCCATAGGCTTCTCTGTCTCTTTGGCTTGTTGATTAGCCGACGGCTCCTCCTCTGTCCCAACCTGAAACATGTACAACATGTATTTCTGGGGTCACACTTGAGAATAAACTTAAAACAGAGGAAATGTCCATTGTGTTTCTATTCTGAGCCTTGGGGAGGAAAAGCATCCACACAAATACTTCTACAAATGTATAATCTTGTTATAAGTCACTATCATGCAAGGTAGTGGACTTTCAGCAGAGGTGGGGAACTTTTTCGGGCCACTTTGAAAATGAGTACAGGCTCGACAGGCTGGATAGGAATTTGGGGGCCAGGGGGGCATACAGAGAGGTGTGCTGAGGATGGGGATGGGGTGGGAGGAGGAAGAGGATAAGATCACGATCAGTGCCATGGATCCATCCCTGGTCCTTGAGTGCCGGCCCTCATCTCTGCTCCTTTCCCCACAGCTTGCACTCTCTGTACTTGAGGGCAGGGATTGGATCTACTGGTCAGATCCAGAAATTGAAACAGAGTCAAATAAAAAATAGTCATAGGCCATAGGTTCCCATCCTGACTTACATTCTCTGAAACTGGAAACTTCTGGCTTATATACCGAACAAAAATTTTGGCAACAAAGGGAAATGGAATTTTTCATGCTATTCCCTCCTCCATTTTCTTGTTTCGTCATGGCAAGGTTAATCTCACACGAAATGTTTATCCTCTGGGTAACTGCACTTTCCTCCATGTTTTTTTCTCTCTCTCTCACACTCACACTCACACTCACACTCACACTCACACTCACACTCACACTCACACTCACACTCACACTCACACTCACACTCACACTCACACTCACACTCCCTTTGTGTACTTCGAAGGAAAATCAGAGAGATAAAGGCCACTTCCCCGGGGCTAAACGTGCCCTATTTAATTGAGGCATGCAGCCTCTTCCAGTACTCCAGAGTTGAACGCATCATTTTGTGTGAGTGTAGCCTTTGTGTCAGACCCTCTAAAAATGATGCCACTCTGCCAATTCCATTTCATTCTCCAGCTGCCACGAAAGGGGAGGAATGTCTGCTCATAAATGTAGCACTGAGTTTTAGCGAAGTTGCTTAGAAGGATTGTTCTAGGAAGATTAGGTACTGTGAAAGAGAGAGCTTTCCATCTGAGAAAACCCTTGGTTTGTAAAGTAGAGGAAGAGCCAGATTCTTAATCTGATCACTGCGTAAGCTGCTGCTTTAGGAGAATCATGAGTTCAAAGCAGGTTACTTGGCAGAGTTACAGAGCACGCTTGCTTTTAAACAGACGGAGGTCCAGATCTGCCCACACCAACCAGTTTCCCCTGGGTTGGCCGGTCTGTGTAAAGGTGCCCCGGCAAACGTGGCAAGCAAAGCAGGCTGTGTCTGCTCAGGGGATTGGGCAGCCTCACCGGCGGCGCTCCGGAAGATCCTGGAGCATGCTGGCCAAACCCGGGGCACTGGCCAGCAGTGGAGCTGCTGTCCATCTGTTGGGCAGCTCCACGCCTGCCAGGCCATTGCCCTGGTCAGCAGCATGGAGTTGCGGCCGCTAGCCTGGAGCATCGGTGGTGGTGGCAGAAACTCTATGGTGCGGATTGGGAGGAGGGGGGAGAGGGCATGACACGTGGACAGACTCCAGTCCAGGGAAATCACCAGGTCCATCTGAAATGGACCCAGGCAGGGCTGGAAATGGGTGCACTCCCGAAGTAGCACTGGGTGCCGTCAGGCTCTCCACATCCATCTGAAGACACCCAAAACGGTGACCTGCACAATCAGTATCCCAACAAGCATTCACAGCTATGATGACCTATTAGTGATTGTCCTGCTGAGAGTGACAAAGGTGAGGATGTCGTGGAAAAAAGTTATGACTGCGCATGAGAATAAGCGATAAGGTAGAACATTTGGGATTTCAGATAGCCAAAAAGCCAAGCTATTGGGCATACATGTGTTCTGTCTCCAATTATCTTTGTAACTCCACCACAAGCAAGCAACGGTGGACTTTTCTTTTCCCTGCTAGTCCACAGCAAGAAGACTATTAAACCATCAGACAACTGGTAATTACTCCAGCATTAAAATGGCTCATTTGTAAAATTTTCATTCCCATTGTGAATTGAAGCAGCTCTTTATTACCTCATCCGCAGCTGCTTTGCCTTCTTTTGCAGTGTCACTTTCGACTGCGGCAGGGGCCTCTTCACCAAGGTCTTTATCAGCTCCCCTCGTTTCATTCTTAGCACTCTGCTTCTGCCTGAAGCTGTCTGCCATCTTATTAGGCTTCTGCTCTGCGGTTTCTTCCTTCGATGGGTCCTCGTGAGAATGTTTGCGCTCTTTCAGCCTTGCCTCCTCTTTTCTTCTAGACTTTGCTGGCGTTTCCTGCCCCTGCTTTTGATAGCGATCCAACTTTGGCTTAGATGTTTTTCTGTGATATTCATCTTCCCTGCTCTTATATCCGGGCAAAGGGTGGGGGACGCTGGGTGAACTTCCACTTAAGTATTTTTCTCTGTGCCCTCTTGTTCCTTCAGCCCGTTCAATCAAGTCGAGCTTGTCCGAGTGGCGTAGATAATGTTTCCTTTCATGCACCCATGTGTCTGTCCTATCCCTTTTCTCCTCCCCGTTCTCTCTCCGGGGTCCTGCATCTCGTTCTTCCTCCCTTCTGGGATAAGGGGACTGATCCCATGACTCTCTTCCATTTCCCCAGTCTGCCCTGCTAGTGCCCAATGGACTGTGGGGTGAGCTGCAGGAAGTAAAGCTTGGGGTGTGCGATCTCGGAGAAAGAGATCGGCTTATAGGGCTCCGAGACCGTGGCCTTTCAGGTCCATACCTGCAGCAGAAGGAAAAGACACAGATAACTCTCTCTGCCAATGGATTCATTCAGGTTTTCAATCCAGCGGTACTGAATAATGCTGTACTTACAGCAAGACACCTAATCAAATTGGTCTTTAATCTGCATTTGTACATTTTGCACATATACCCACTTGCACCTGTAAATTCCTGAGAGTGCAAAAAGGAACGATGGTGGGTCTGCCAAAACAAAGGGTGTTAACAGACATCACGCTGGCCCGCTTTGGCCCAAATGTGCCAGCGTGATGCCTGAACGTTTGCTCCGGGCCTGATGTGGGCCCGGAACAAACCCTGCCCGGGGTGATGGCTGGGCTGGAAACGTGAGCCCAGAACAAAGCAAGTCCACAGTCCATGCCCAGCAACAGCCCAGCTGGGTGAGAGCTCAGCAGGGAAACCGAGCGGGAATGTGTGTTCCTGGCCCCAGCTTGTCCCAGCATGGGGGGTTGCTATGGCAGCCAGCCACGGCTACTCGTAACAGCTGCCTGTCATGGCAGGGTGGGTGGGGTGATGCCAGGGGTGCAGGGGTGTGGCCAAGCGGCCGCACATCACTCCCCTCCTCCCCCCGGCGGGATGTTGGTTCCCACAGCCGGAGCGCTGCCACCCAAGGGAAGCCCTCCCCACCCCCAGGCGGGATGACAACCAAGTAAATACCCAAGAAAAGTACATGCCCGAGAAAACACTCAGCATTCCTTAAATGAATGTCACAAGGTTTCAGTTTCTCAAAACATGTTGAAAATGTGAATGCAACAGGCTGTTTCTGCATCGCTAAGGTAATAAAACATGGCACAGTGAACTAGGTTTTGAAGGTTTAAAACGGTTTAACTTTGTAACATTCCCCACTACAGAACCAAGTCAATTGTAAGAAAGTAAACATAAGTAGGGGAAAGAAAACAGATGAAAAATGTGAGAAAAATGAAAATTAGACATATGTAAAATGATTCCTTCCTCTCCCAGTGCGTTTGGGTTTTCGATGGGACCTCTGTCCCATTGCTTTGGCCCTCTACTTTAGTTTTAACATATTGATGGGTCATCCCCTACCCCCATGGTACAAATGAAATGTAAGGAATTTCCAAAACTAGAAAGAAAACATTGGACAGACCTGCCGTCTGCTTGTCTTACTCGCGGGAGCTCTGATTTCCAAAAGATCTGCCATCCTGTAAATCATCACAGGGACTGACTGGATGTACAGAATTTATTCTCCAAGTTGCAATATCAGCTTTCTTCTGAATTGAGTCATAAAGATAGCGTATGAAATACTACCGTTGTGATAACTTACCTGTCTGCTTCATGGAACATGTCTCTTTCCCTTTGAGAATGGATGTCCTGGATGATTGTTGCCACATTTTTACCTGGTTTCTAAGCAAGACACAAATATTACCAATTTAAACCTGTGCTACCCTTTAAACTTCCATGCTTTTTTAAGTGAAGCATTCAGGGAAAAATAATATTCTATCAAGCATTTTTCTTATACTGCATATCAAGTGTCCTGATTCAGTACTCTCTGTACTATATTTTAGATGAAACTACTGAACTGGAAAACATTCTGACTAGATAATCTAGAATTACTCCCTCAATACGAATGCACAAACAGAAGATGCTGATCTGTAGTACGAAAACACTGTAGCTCTACTTCCTGGTTTGCATTATACCAGGAAACCTGTTTTGCTACATTCACTACTAGATATTTTCTAGGAACCTGCTTGAATGGGAGGTGGACAGTAGCCTAATGCATGGATTAAGCAGATGAGTCTTGAGCGCTTCCGCCTCCCGAGGAATGGGCTGCTCGGATATTCAGTTTCACTTTCTGCTCATTCAGGAGTATGACGCTAAAGAGAGCAGCTAGCCAAGCAACTTCAGAAAGAGAAAAAGGCAAGGAAAGAGCTGACACTGCTTCAAGGCCATTTATATGCCAGGTAAGTATGTATCTCTCGTCAAACATGAAGAATAATGTTGAACGGAAAGGAACGGTTGGCAGCAAAAATAAAAGCTTTACCTTCCTGAGTTGAAACAAAGTTTATCAGTTAGAAAACCACAACTGGTGACATCTGAAGGGGAAATGTAGTAACCTTTTGGAGAATCCTGAGCATTTAACGTTGCATGCAAGAAACCCAGCTTCTATATATTTGTTCAAAAATAAGAAACCATATGTCTCAGCTAATGGAATATAGATCCTTTCACAGACAGGAAAGTCTTAAAATGCAAGCGCCATGTTGTGGAGTAAGAAAAAATTACTCCCAAGTATTTATACCATCTGACCTGCTCTCAAGGGAAGTTTGAGAGTTCATAAACCATCAGTGCTGAAGAAAGGCTCTTCCTACAACCAGAACTTTAATTTTAGGGACGTTCACCATCAAAGTTTCCTCACTGCAGAATTTACAAAAATCACTCATCAGTCGCCTCAGTCCTATTTTGGTTTGGGAGATTAATATGGTGTCGTCCGCATAAAGTCGGACAGACACAGGGGTACTGCCCACTAGGACAGGATGGAAAGAGGAATTCCTCAGGGACTCTATTACTCCACTTATATAAAGATTAAGCAAAAGGGGGCCTAGTGGACAGCCCTGACGGACAACTCTAGTTACAGGTACTGATGAAGATAACAAACCTTAACTACCCACCCTAATCTGCAGGGAAATTCCTCAATGGAAGGGTACAAGCAGAAAGAGCAACCTACAGTCCATATTTGTCTGAGCCAGCTTCAACCAGACACTTGCATTTTAATACTTTGCTTGCTCAAGCAAAAATTTCCTGTAAAGGGGTTACTAGTTTTTGGTTTTCTAGTGAGGGCAGATTGGTAGCACCAGCCCTCAAAATGTTTAGGGCTAAGGTACCTCCAGAATTCCTGTATGGAGTACCGATTTGGGGTCCCCTATTGGTGAACAAGCTCGAGGTCTTAAGAGCTATCTGTCACACTCCCAGGAGTACACCTTCTGTCCTCCAAAGGGCCAAAACAGGTTCCTGCCCTATTGCCTCTCTAGCCAAATGTGCAATTTTGAAATTCTGGCTGAGACTGAACCTTTTTGAATTAGGGGCTTTTTCCCAAATCGTACTATTGTTACCATCACTGGGCCCATGGAAGAAGGGTATTGACCGGCTGCTGTCAACATTAGGTTTCTCTAAGGACTACCTCTTAGCCACGAATTATACGAAACCTTTGGCCTTAGTTAAATGTTGACTAAGGGATCATGAACAGCAGATGCTTAGGGAGGCTTTATCCTGACAAAGGGTGGTGCCTTCCCTATCTTCTCTAGAGGATCTTCCTATTTATCTAATCTGTCTATTTACTTAATTCAGTTTTAATGTCACCTCCTCCTATAAAATGCAGCTCGGGGGTTATAGATTGGCGTTTACTCTAGCTAAATTTAATTTACTGCCTTCTGCTGCCCTGGAGGATAGATACACAAAGGTACCCTATAACAGGAGACTTTGTCAGCACTGCCAGCAAAATGTGATTTGAATCACTAGCCCATATCCTATTTGATTGCCAACTGTATCCTAGTCCCCAAGCCCTGTTTTTGGAACCGATTATCACCAATTTAAGGACCTGTAATCAACATGAGACCCTAGTGAATCTTTTGAACGACTCAGATGTCTCTATAACTGTAAGTGTTGCTAAATTCTGTTCACTAGCAATTAAATTAAGGAAGGCTGCATCTAGCTCTATATGCTTTCCTGCCCACAACTCAGGGGATATGTTTTGTCAGGGTTTTAATTTGTTATCCTATTTTATTTATATCATTTTTCTTTATTTTATTTATATAATTACCTACCTGTATTGTTTGTCTGGTATGTGTCTGTCGGCCATGAGCTAGCACAATAAACTTATTCTGATTCTGATTCCACAGACAGGAAAGTGGCTTGAATGTAGAGGTTAGTTGTCATGAAAGCAATCATTAACGGAAAAGAATTATTTTTTTTGGTCGGTTCAATACTTGCCCAGTTTCCATGCCATAAGTGTATGGGTTGGCCATCTTCCCTAGGGGTACACAAGCTTCAATGACATTGGGCATTTCTACACACACGTTAAAGTTCTGGATTTTTCAATCTTCTGGGTTTACTAGTCCACAAGTAAGTTCCGGATTCATTTTTCACACACACACTGCCCTGAGGCAGTTCCTGGATGCATTCGTCACACAAACACTGCCCTGAGGCAGTCTAAAGTAGCTGTAGACGTGACAGGCTGCCATGGAAACCAAGTGACCACAGCTGCCTGGAGCAAAGCAGTTTACCAGGAGAACGTTTTACACACAAAAGTTCTGGGAGAAGTTCTACGCAGAAGTTCAAAGATCCAGATGTTTAAGATCTAGGTGTGTGATTTAGACACACAGAAAGTTCCGGATGTAACAGCAAACATCCAGGAGAAATCTGAGTATAAAAACACTCACTGAAAACCATATGAGACGGAGGTTATCTTTACAAAGGGCACTCCCAATGCCTTCTGCAAAGACTATTGGAATACCATACCCATCTTACCGGAAGAGTATTATATATGAGATGTCATCTATGTATCTGACAGCATTCTAATTCTTTATGACACATACTGAATCTCAGTCAGATCATCCATTGAGGATGAAAGGGAATTATCACATCATACACTTACGACAACACTGCTACCGCAGCTACACAAGAAAACTGTACTGTGACTACTTAGCACAGTTAGCAGAGATACTTAACACAGTTAGCGGAGATACTAGGTGTTGCTGGATGTAATATGCTGCCATTTGCTTCGGTAGCAAACATATTGTGGGCCATGTCATTAGTTTACAACCTGCTACATATTTGCTATCCAACTACTCCTCACTGGTCACCTGCAAAACTTGTGGGAGAACAAGAGCACGTAATTGTCCATTACAGATGCTACATCTAGTAACAGTGGCGCTATGGACAAGGTGCGGGGGAAGGAGTGCCAGGGGTAGAGATTACCTAGAGCTGAGCCTGGGAGTCGTGGTGGAGGTGGCAAGTTCCTAGGACCAATGGCAGTGAGCTCCATTGGGAGCAGAGGCGAAACAGTCATCACCGTTCCCACCTCCGCTCCCAGGAACCTGGTCACACCTCTGCTGTTCTGGGAGAGTCCTTGCCACTGCTTTGGGGGACTTAGAACCACCACCACTCCCGGCTCAGCTCCAGGTAAGTCCCTGGATGCTCAGCCTGAGATGCAAGGGAATAAGGGGGAGGTAGGAACCACAATGGAGTCTTCCCCATGGTCCCCTGGCTGCCGTTCCATGCACCACCACCAGCCGCTCCACTCCCCACCACCCCAACAAATGGCACAACAATATGCAGGAATGCATTAGCCCATGCTGCATTCCCCGGCAGGATGTCATGCATAGGCACGCAATGAGGACATGTTCAGGTAGGACGCCCACCTAACAAACGGTCAGGCAAACATCCACTAGTGCGTGGCTATCACTTCATCCTTTGTCATTCTTTACGTACCAGGGTGTAAGAACAGAAACTTTTTTTTTTTTAAAATCACAACACAGTACATGCAATGTTTCGTACATGTCTGGATAACCAGGCTTTTATCTGACTGTGTATTACAGAGGCTTGCCCACAACAACATGTTTGGGGAAATAATTTAGAATTAAAAATTCAAAGATGTCAAATGAAGGGTCGGTGGAATTAAGGAATATGCAAGATGACGGCTAAGACATGGCTTCCTGGCATATATAAATCATTTGTCTGCATTTGATTGGAAATTCATGATTACCAGAGGTTTTTAAAATGGAAGGAGTGGGACATACTGATATTGCCAGCATTTTAATATGATCAGAACATCTTTATACTTTACCTTCAGCTGAAGTTCTTTATATCTTTTCGACATCCTAATGAGCAACTTGTCATCATTTATCATAGCTGGCTTCTCTTTGTAATACTGCACCATGGCCTGTGCTGCCTCCGTGTATGCCATTTCTAGAAAAGCCTATCATTAAAAAGAAAAAGGGTGCTCAATGATACTTGCTACCGAAGTTTGCAGATTCAATAAGCTTTTGGGTCCATAGACAAAGCAAAGCTTGTGATAGAAAACTGGAAGAGACTGCAGTTTGGAAAAACCTTTAAAATGGATACAAAATTTTCCTAGAACCTTGTAAGCTTTTCAGCCCCAGAACATAAATTATGGCAATAAGTGTTTTGATTAAACTCCAGTTGTGGAAGAGAAAATCAAATAATACAATTTATAAAACATTCCAAGCTAAAAACTGAGGTGAAGAAACAAGTGCTGGGTGGAGAGGAATCTTGAATGGAATTGGTTTTACAAAATGAAAAAGGTAGTTAATGTTTTCCATTAATGTGGCTACTTGGCCATAGAAAAGAATAGATCTGGACGAGAGTCAAAACAAGTACCCACAAATGTACCTGTCGAATTTCTGATACCCGAATCGACCCAACAACGTTGGGTACCGATCAGTACTGCAACCCAATTTGGGTACCCGATGTCGACTTCTGGTATCAATTTGTTGAAATTCCGGTCCCGATTTTTTTGACTTCCGACACTATTGATTTTCCATCCCAGAAAGTTGACTTCCAGTTCTGGTCCTGATTTTTTTTCATTTCCATCCCAATTTTGCGGTTTTCCAACCCGGTGTGCTGATCAGTAATCAGAAAATTGAAAAATGTGTACTGAAAGTTACTGTGTAGCAGGGAGGAGTCCCCCCAGGGCCGCAAAGGGCGCTGGGGTGTCTCTTGGGGGAATTAGCTCACCCCCTGCTACGCAGTGTCCGCCTCGAGCCAAGGCGGAATCCCCTCCTTCCAGGCAGGGGGTACCCTCTTTGGACACAACACTCACACTCCAGAGGGTCTTTCAAGTCTCAGCGTCTTTATTGGACATTTTCCTGTGTCCCTGGGCTGCCGGCTCATCTGCCTGCACCCTACAGCGCCAGCTTGGTCTCTCCAGACCTCAGGGGCAAGGCACCAACAACCCCCCAAAGTCCAAACAGCCAGGCCTTTGATCCCCAGGCCCTGGCCAAGCCTTCCCTCCTGGGCACAGCCTCCTGCAATACCTGGGTCCTACGCTGGTTCCCTAGTGGTCAGCACCCTGGACAGCGTAGACCATGAAGGCTTACAGGGAGATGTTGCCTCTCTGTCTCTCTGGCAGAGACTGAGTTCCCCACTCAGGCTTCCTTTCTTATATAGGCAGAGTGGGCGTGGCCAGGCCTAAACTCCTCACAGCCTTAAAGGGCCACTACCCTGCCCACTCTGTTCTAGGTGTTTCTCAGCCTGTTCACCCCACAGGATCTACCCCAGCTATGAGGTTGGCTCTGCCACCCCCTAGGCAGGTTCAGCCCTCTGGCTGATCCCCGCAAGCCCCTTTCTTAAAGGGGTAGCAACCCCCTGGACTGCTCCCTGCTACATACTGACTTTTGCAGGTTTTGGTGTACCTAATCGATACCCAGGTAACCTATCGGGTACCCAACATAGTACCCCAAAATGTGAGTATTACCCATGGGTATTAAATTAAGTACCTGTTTCAGCTCTAATCTGGGCAGCGGCTTACCGAGGTTGGAATGGTCCTGTAACAAGTTTGCCCTGGCTTGCTTGGTGACAGGGGGTCTGTGCCTCAGTTTCCCTCAAATCAAGCACTAAACCTGCTTCTTTTAGCCTCTGTTCCATGCACTGGGGGGCTTTTCGCCTTAACTGATCAGGCGAGCCCTCTCAGCCACAGCTGCCCAGAGCCAGCTTCCCTTTATACACTTCAGCGGAGAGGTTGAAGTAGCTAGGAGAAGCTAAGAAGCCTCTACTTAGTTATCCCTTTGGTGCTTAAAACTCCCTTCTGCTGGGGAGCACTGGTATGGGCGTGGCAGGGGAACTGAGCACGTTAACCCCTTCAGAGTCAGCTCGACCAGCCACTGGGCCACCGTACGGAAGATGGAATTGCCCTTTCTCCCAGTGTCTGGAGGCACAGCTTCACATGGAACAGTGGCATCACCGGTCATTAGTGTAGCTATGGCCATGTGGAATAGTAAGTAGTAGTAAGACAGTGAAGGTAGGCTGCTCTTGGTATTTCTTACTGATTGTTGCATTTTCTCTAAGTATCTAAGCTATTGTGTACATAGACAAACCAATGCTCCAAAACATTGGATGCTTGCCCATCTCTTTCAAATGCAACCAAAGTGATATTAGTAAAGGGTTTTCCAATAACCAGTTTAGTGGGAAATAGTCTTATGTTACTTTGGTTTAAAAGAAAAATATAAACCTAGGCCCAATCCTAAAAAATGCTCACGTGTGTATAGTCCCATTGATTTCAAATGCCCCCATGTAAGAGTTTGTGGGCTCACTCTGCAAACTGACTGGCTTCTAAAATATGGTCACAGCCAGAAGAAATGTAAAATGAAGTGTCACTCTTTCACATAAACCTCCTTTCTGTGATTTTGATGTAGATTTGATCAGTCTGCAGTTTAAATGTAACACATGGTTTCCTAATGGCCAGCGCTGTAAAACTCCTCCAGTGGGGTGCAAGCCAGGCTATGTTCTGCTTTGTGTAACCTAAAAAAATGAACATTCAATAGCCAGGGCTTAGCTGGCTTTGGATGATGAATTGAGCACAACAGATTACAACTTGCTCTTCCACAATCCTACCAGCTCTACACAGCCAAAAAACCAAAACCGAAACAGGACTCTCTGAAACAAGCAGTGAGCTGACATGGGCAACAAAGCTGCCTCAAACTATTCAAAACTTCAGTGACTTTTTTTTTTTTTGGAAAAAACTGTTTATGAGCTCCAAAGTGCCTCTAAAAAGATGCCATGCCGTAGGGCCAATCCCTTTTGTAACCGTACTCTCACTTTAAAAACACACCACCTTTTTTAAACCTTAATAGTACATGGCACATATTGAAACTTATCTTACAAATACAAATTTTCCGATGAAATGGACAGTGAAAATTACCTGATTAGTAGATTTCATGAGGATATAATTAGTCACTTTTCCAAAGGGAAGGCCAAGATTAATGACATCGTTTTCTGTGCAGCTTCCTTCAGGAAGATTGCAGATGTGCACTACTCGACCTGGGGTGGATTTTCTTTGTGGAAACTAAGAGGAATAAAATAAATACGTTTAGGTGACATTATATAAAGCAGTAACTGGTTATGATTGTATGTTTCCAATAGAATACTGTATATAGTTTACTGTCTTTAAACAGTGGTTTAAAAGGCAAATATGCTACTTCTTTAAAAAAAAAAAAGAAAAAGTTTTGAACCTTAGTTTTATATCCTATTTAGGATGTCACAGATATTTTATATAAGGATAAAATAATTTCAGGTGGGGTCAGGTGACTACAAATGTGCTGTAGAATAATCCGAGGTTGGACTGATGTTCTTCCATCTCTACCTTGGATTGAATTATGTCCCCTTCCCTCCCTGGTCTATGCTAGACTGTAAGTCCCTAGTGGGAAAGGACCTTTTTCTAATCATGACTGTTCAACGTCACGCCCATTGCTGGCATAATAGTAATAAACATAGGGTAAAAACAGATGTGCGGGCAGCACAGCGGCTCCTCAGCCCAAGGCAGGAGACTGCAGTCAACATGGCCAGGGTTGTGAAGGGGCACCGAACAAATGTGCCCGAAGTCAAAGAACCATCCTGCCTGCACGGCCCGGGTAAGGCTGGAGCTAAACAAATGTGCCACCTGTGCCCTACTCCTAGCCCCCTGCCATAATGGACAGCCATGGCGGCCCCTGTCCCAAGACGGGTATGGTAGAGCTGAACACACATGGCTAGCCCATGTTGGCGGCCCTTAGCCAAGGCTCTGTCTGCAGAGATTTTCTGAGGGCGCAGCCCAGGTTAGCTACCCCTTTGCCCTGGGACAGAGGGCCACCTGGTTAGCCACCTCTCTGTCCTGTGCTGATGGGTCCTGGGTCACAGCAGGCCGAAGCGGGCCACAGTCACATCTGTTTTTACTCTCAGTGGGGAAAATGTAGCCTATTCAACTCTTAATGAGGTCGTCATTGTATTTCATTTTAGATACCTCACAACTTTCCTCTTTCAGTGTGAAAATGAAACACACTAAGAAGTTACTTACTTGGAGCTACTTTTAAATGTGGCGCACACACACCCACACCCATAGGTACAGTGATCCCTAATTGACTTGGCACAGGCTTGAAGCTGGCAGAGAAGTAATATTTCCAGACAGTGGGAATCTATTCTGAAATACGGGGGCAGTTCCCAGCGTTCCCTCAAGTGAAAACAAGACTTTACACTGTTCAATGAGGCATTAAGGTATGTTGAGAGATGTACGTAACTTAACCTAGCTAATGACACTCGACAGGCTTCTCACTCAGGAGACAAATAGGAAACTATTTTGGAGGACTTATGATCTTTGCTTCTTGGTCAGTGCAGGTTTCTTGTGGAGAATTCTAGCTTCAGTGAGAGTGCCCAGTTCAAAGACAGAAGTAATTCTACCTTCAGTGAGAGTGCCCAGTTCAAAGACAGAGGCAAATCAGTTAAGCTAGTGGGATCAAGTTCACTTGGAGCCATTACGTATTCTTGGCTTGCCTTTTAAGATCACAAATTAGAAAGTTAGTGCCACCCAAACGGCACCAGTGTCCAATGTATATTACCATTTCTTTTTTTCCTGGAATACAATGAAATATAAGAAAGAGAGCGAGTAAACGGTACTCTTCATGGTACTTCAGCTGCACCTTAGCCTACCTAGACACTGGGCAATAAACAAGTATCATTCTATGCCTCTCCACTACTACAACTACCTAAAGAATTAGGGACCCTGTGTTCACTGAATTTCCCCCATTGGTGGCAATGATATTAATTACTGAATCATTTGACATATTTTTGTACTTTTGAAGGAAACTTTTTCATCATTTGTCCTGCACAAGCAGCAGCTTCTTTTTTTAAAAAAGGTTAATATTTAATTGTTGCCTTTTCTTTAAAATGCATGGGAAACTGAACAAGCTTTAGCTGTGCAATAGCTGATTTTGATGGCCCAATAAGCTTACATCATGAAAATCCAACTACTGCAAAACTTTGGAAGTTGCGTATTTTTCACCAGTAAATAGATAATCAAATACATCTTGCAAAGTATTAAGAACGTTTGACTTCTGCTGAAGGTAACATGAGTTGTGATTGCTCAGCACAACTTGCAAGGCTAGACTCTTAGGGATCAAAACAGATATATATCACATATATTTCCACTTATCTTAATGTATCATCTGCTGTTTACATTTTAGGTGGATGCTAAAGCATCTCAGCTCTTAGCTAATTTGAAATTTTAAGCTCTTTGGTATTATTTATGAGCCACATGATGATAAATATTTATACATGGGATCTATATGAGGAGGACAACAAAAGATTATCAGAAAGAAATCTAGCTTTGAATCTTAGACACGAGGGATATTAGAAAGGGAGTAATCACCAGTCTTTAAGTGTAAGATGTTTACTTATTGTACTGTGGCAGTGACTAGGAGTCATAATCAGTTATCAGGTTCCATCATGCTAGGTTCTGTATGTAGTGAGAGACAATGCCTACACCAAAGAACTTACAACAGGATGACTCCGAGTTACCATGACATTTAGCAGGGTGAGCTGGAGAGACTCAGCTGCAGCTGCTCCAAGAACCCTCTGGCCCCAATTACTGGGCTCAGTTAAAGGGTTTGAGCAGCCCAGGTGGGGCATGAGAATGGTTGAGGCTGCTCGGGTGACCCGAAGCTCTGAGCACTTAAGGCTGGGCTGGAAGGCTAGAGGGGAACTAGCTAAGGGGAACTGGTGTGGCAGGCTAGGATGCCTGCTCCTAGCTCCTGGAAAGGAGAAGCAAAGGGGATATGTCAATCTCTGTGACAGCTAGAAGATGAGACCTTCTAACTACAGACTACTGACTATTCTTCACCGACTATTCCCAGGTAAGATGTGGTTGCCCCTTCCCTCACACCGGGAACGTTTTCCAGGGGGTTGGGCCTACACTCTGCTCAGAGGATCTCTCTACAGTTTAAAAATCTATTCGTGAGCTAGAGGGAGCAGATGGGATGTAAACCAGGCCAGAAACAGACCAATAGGGGAAGCAATTCCAGAGCTGAACAATTAATCTACAGCACCCAGACGTTCAAGTGTCTCAGCTGATATGCATTGTCAGGACAGGATACCAAGTCATCAGATTCCAAATCTTATACAGTTATACAGACCATTATTGTTAATGTTATGGGTATCCCCCCGCCACACACAATTTTGCTCTATCAAAGGCAAGCCCTTAGGTAGCAAGCGTGAATTGAGTTTCATTTCCTGCGGATAAGGTCTCTAGTAAGTACTGCATTTGTCTCGTCGCAGACGGATAATGCCCCTTCGCCGCCCCGCTTGAATGAGTGGGGTAAAGGCAACGGGCACTTTGTTGTCCCCCCTCCGGAAAGAATGAGCTAGGTGCGCAGGGGGAGGCGGGCAAGTCCTGCAGCATTTCAAGCTGGCAGCGGGGGTTGCTGTGCCGGGAGAAGATGACCTCCCCTGGAGCTATCTGCCCAGCAACTGGGCTTTAGAGGCATGAAAATGCTCTTGTGAGAGGCGAGAGCTGATGTAGGAGCTCCAACACCAGCCACCGACCTAGTCAGTCGGGCACTGGCTGCTTAGCAGCACCCAACCTTCACACTCTGAGCTTGGGGGCCGGTCTTCAAACTTGGGGCCAGAAAGGAATTTTTATGGCCAGCCCTTATTGGCAGCTGGGGTGTCCGGTTTTTGCATTTCCCACAGTGCGAGCGATTCATTGATTTGGCTGGTAGGGCCATTAGGGCCAGGTGGGTTCAATACAATTTTTCACACTCCTGGCACACTCTTAAAGTTAAGTTAAGTTGCAGAGGGAGGGAGGTGAAAGCGGGAGACATCTCCTTAAGAGATGGAGGGGTGATTACCGGTGCACAAGCAGGGCATGGCCTCATGCCGGGGTCCCATCCCTGGGAGAGAGGTGATCAGGGTAACTCCGAGGCCCAGGCAGCCTCGAGCCCCTGGTCAACCGATTCCTTGCTCTGGTCCCTGTGGGAGGGAACGTGGTTTTGTCCGCCCTCACCCAGGATTCCATGACTAAGGGGACGCTTAGTCAACGTCCTACAGGAGCTGGTACTTGAGGGGGCATCAAGACCAGCTTCCAGTTCAGTTAGCCGTTTGTGAGGTTAAAATGTTGTGCTGGACCCAAAATTGCCTTTGCAATTTCCTCACCCAGAAATATCCTTAATAAAGGGTGTGGCCATTTATTAACCCAAAGCATGGAGTCCTTGTCTCATTCGGGGTGCCCTGACAATGCTATTTACAGCCAAAGCCTACGCAGCACTCTTTTAGAAACCCGAATACTTTGTTTATGATTGCATACCCTGGCAAGTATTACCTCCCTGCTGCTCAGTCAAATGACAGCAGCTTAGCTGGACGTGAATACTACTGTGCTAAGGTATAATTATTTATATGCCACCAGGCTTGTGTGCTGAAAGACAGCCTGTAAATCAGACCTTAACAAGTCTAATATTATAGCCTTCTGTCTGCTGAAAAGAAAGGAGTCTAGGAACTGTTTCTAGGGAAGCTGCAAACTATTAATTGTTCTACCTATCACTACGTAGATTATTCACAAAGAAATCTTCTGCAGACAACTTCACTAAATGCAAAATGCTGACAGGCCCTAGCAAACAGTCATATTGGTATCAACAAGAACTTCATGTCACCAGCTTGACAGCAGCTATCAAAAGAAACTTTATGGATCATGCCGATCCACCACCCCTGCACTCCAAGCTAGAAATTATGAGAGCAGTACCTGGCTTGTGGTAGGGAGAGTCTGAAACCCCGACAACTAACACTGCATATATCAAGTCCAACCTCAGTGTCATCAGCAATGTGTCAGCACAGATCAAAACTGTTCTCTCACACACAAAAAATACACCCCAACGTCATTTCTGAAAGTGATAACTCAAACAGGGGGGAGATGAGGACATAAGCAGGTTGGGTTTCCAAGATGCCTTTAATGCAACACTGCTTAGCAGAAAGGCAAACTACAAGCGAATTACGATTTATTATTTACATTAGCTTCCAAGTTCCATTGAGCTAGCTTCAGCACAAACACACAGCAAGAGCTAGCTGCTGTTTGGAAAAGCCTACAATCGGGGACCTGCATTCACCATATTTTCCCCATTGCCGCCAATGGAGAAAACACAGTGAACACAACTCCTGCCTGCAATCAAAGGTCCCGACTCTGGGCATTTTCACACACATTCTCGCGGGATGAAAGGGGATTAGTGCATTCTCACGTGCAGAGCCACGATTGCACTGCCCATGTTTTCCTGCCTCCCCCAGGACATGAGAAAGTGCCCTTTCACTTTGCACAGAGGACCACATAAGCTATGGGTCTATCTATGCAGAAGACACTGAAAATTCAGGGTCTAACATTCCGAAAATGGAGAAAGGGGGAAAGGGAATACCGCACACATCACAGTGGTCCAGGGCAGGGTCCCAAATCTGGCTCAGGGCTAGCTTTTATTTGTCCCATTTCCAATTCTTGGATCTGCCCCCTGTATTCAGTCTCTACTCCCCCATAAGCACTGAAAGAATTAATTGTAAGGGTTGGGACCCGCCGGCAGCGTCTCCAGACGCTGCGGCGAGGATCTCAGAGCCACAACACAGCAGCGGCGGCCGAAGGAGGCAGGGCCGGAACAGAGGTGGCTGCGTCGGCCGCGGAGCAAGCGGGCACTGAAGCCACGTTCCCCGCGCTGAGGGATGGGGAAATGTTGACGTTGTGCCGCTCGGCGCGCTTGCAGGCGAAGCAGGGCGGGTCTCTCACTATTTAGGGAGGCCACTCGCATTCACACGCTGCCGGAGACCAGCAGCGCTGTGAGACTGGCCCCCCCTTGATCGTACGTTGGTTATTGAGAAAGGTTGTGTGAGGTGAGAGCGTGTGGGAGCGGTTGCAGGAGTGAACGGTGAGTGTTTGGAAATCGGAGTGCGTGGTCATGTGGCGGTGAGTAGGAGTGTGTGTACGGTGTCTGTGTGGGTGCGGGTGTGAGTCTCTGAGTGTATCAACACTTCCTTTCCTCGAGTTGCCTTCTTGTCCTCGTGTGGGTCCCTGTCCTTCCCCTCTCCCCCTGTAGATTTGTACCATCCCCTTTACTTGGGGAAACCCCCCTCCCCCCCTGTGATTCCCTCACTATACTCCCCCCTTCCCGTTGGTACCCTTGCACGGCGTGGAGGAGAGTGGTGGTGGGGATTGGTGGCAGTGGATGTGGGTGGATGGCCCCCACTCTCAGTGCGTTGCCTCTCCACCCCTGTGATGATAAGGCCTCATCCCGAATGGGATATATCGGGCCACCTAACAACCTGAGGGGTCGTTTTCCAGAACCTCACGAGTGGGGGTTCGTGGGGGTGCATGGGTTTCAGGAGTGTGGGGTTCTGAGGTGTACATCGCTGTGTCCGTGGGTCCCCTTCCTTGGGTCCCTTCCCCAACCTACCCTAACAGTAACCCAAGGGAAGGAAGCAGAGATGAGGGCAACAGTCAAGTATAAGAGATTAATCCATGGCCTAGATTCATGATTTGGACTCTCCCCATGATTCCCCCCAGTCTGAGTACCCCCTTTAGTGCTTTCCCTTCTACCCAAATCCTGTCTGGTCCATGGATCTTGTACTAGTTTTCCACAGGAGGGGAAAGGCTCCCCACCACAGCTCTGGTATGGAGATGGGTATGCAATGTTGGAGCAGGGCAGTGCCTACGGGACTACTGGCCCTTTAAGGGAAGTAGCACCAGCAAGAGAGAGACAGGGGCCAGCTGAGGCCCAGGCACTCGAGTGAATAAGGAGAGCATCTGGATGCCCACAGGTGGGCCTGGGCGTGGCTAGGTTAGCTCAGAGTCGAAAGAGACCGAGCTGGGGTCAATCTGGGGGAGATAGGGAGGAAGCAGGAGTCAAGGCAGTGCTCTGCTGCACCTACTAGGCAGCCCAGGGGGCAAGGGCGATGTCTGGGAAGAGGTTCTGCCTAAAGGACACTGGGAATCTGGCCTCAAGGAGGGTTTGGTCTGGCCGGAGGGTCAGAGAGAGCGGTATGGACTGTGCGTATACATTTATGGTGAAGAAGTGAACACTTGTAATAATAAAGATCACAAAGTGAAGATCCCGCTGTGGGCTGGCTTCTTGTGGGGCTGCATCTAGACAAGACTCACACCCCTAAGAGGCCGCCTTGTTACATCTGTGAATTGCTTATTCCTGTTTTCTTCTCATCAGACACACGCAACAGCAACGCCAATGTTTTCTTTGGCGCTTTTTTACATGAGACGCTTCCACGCACATCCACCCATAGAACACGTGGGGGAGCATCTCATGTGAAAGGAAGCACGTGTGGGTGCGCGCTCCTGCAACCCATGCATCCCCCGCCCCGGCCTCCCCCCCGCCCACGCATGGAGCAACTGGCAAAAACACTGGCTGCTCCAAGCGTGCGGGATGGATGTGAGTCAGTGTACGCCCCGCGCCCACGTGCCGCCAATGTGGGGGGCTCTCCGCCCGCTGCCCGCAAATCTGGCCTGCCCATTTAAAGAGGGCATTTGGCTCTACGTTTTGGTATGTAGCCTCTTTTCATTAAATTATAGAATGAATCTCACTTGTGATGATTTTTAAACTTCCACCTTTTTCTTTTTTAATAATATTTCACCATAGCCTTTTCTTACCTTGATTAAACTTATTTATAAATCTTATTGCTATGTGTTTCTGGTCTGCCCACTATCAATTTGTATTATTTTTTAAAGTTACTTAATACTTTTCAGTTTTTTTACAAAGAATTATTCAGCTTCCAGTTCCCAGCTCCTTCCCCTGCCCCACTGGGGCAAAAAGGTGTCAACTGGAAGAAGAGTCTGTAGACAGCACATAAATAGCACGTGGTTGGGGGAGCTTTCGCCAACAACCTAAATGAAGATGAGCCAAGTATTTGGCAATAGCCCAGCTGTCAGGAATCACTGCCACAGAGTAGGGGTGGGAAATCGGATGGATAATCAGAATCGGATTAAAATCGGAATCGGATTCAGTTGCTTCGAATTGGATTGTATTTTTCCCCCCGTTGACTTCAATGGGAAAAATTTTTCCCATTGAAGTCAATGGGAAAGCAAGCCTCTTCATTATAATGGCCAATGCAAGGCGTATCGGTTCTTGTGCCAGAATTGGATTCATCCAAAGCAATAAAAATCCTTATCAAGAAGTTGCTAGAGGTGGATGGAATCGTTAGAATAAGTTAAGAACTAACCAGAATCTTTGTTCAAAACTTAAACTGAATCCAAACTTCTAGCTCCAAGTAGCTACAACTGGCTTCTGCAAGAAAGCAAAGGAAGAGGAGACTAATTATCCAAGATACTCACTTGTGCCCCAGATGCAGAAGAAGAAAACGTCGGTCCCGGCTGTCCAAAGGATCTTGCTGGAGCACATACGTAAGATGACCCAACATCCAATGGGTAATCTAAGTCATGGATTGCATGCATTTAGTTAAAAACTAGTCGCTTGCACACGTAAGATACAAGTACATCTAATTTTTGAAAAAACATTTTATAGAAGTCAAATTATTATGCTAACTTCTATTCAGAAATATAGATTTCTTGGCTAAATAGATAAAGTACAAATCTTTAGGGCATGATCTTGATTTTTTTTTTTTTTCAACGTTTCTCTTTGTGGCTTAAGGGCATAAGCTGCAAAATGTGTCGGGCAGATATGTGAGTGGAAAGCTCCCTTTGATATGTTCAGGGAGGCAGAACGGCAGTTTATGAAAGGATCCCAATGCAGGGGGAAGCTTTCACTGACCCTACACTGCCTACAGCATATTGGGCAGGCAAAGTCCCTTCACAGGCAGGGAAGGGCAGTCTGTGTCAATACAAGCCTTATGTATGCTGAGTCAGCTGCCATTCAGGAACCCCAAGCATTTTACACCTGCCATGACCTCCGATCCTGTCTCCGAGTACACATCAGAAGGGGCCTTGTACTCGTGCGCCGTCCCTGTTCAAATTGTGCATTGACCCATAATTCTGCTGTACAGCAGAATCACTACTACATGCTAGTTGAAATTTTACCCACAAATAATGCTGCTTAGACTACTTGGTTTCATTTAAAAATACACACCTATTACTTACTAAAATATAGAAAAGAATTCACCTTCAGTACTGGAAGGATTAAAAACCGATGTGTTATTTGGAGAAGAGTACAGTGTTCCATCAGCTGAACTTAATACACACCGAATGCCAGTGCTGGAAAGGAAAAGAGAGCTTTACCTCACCAATACAGCAAAAGAAGCTGGAATAGATTAAAAATAAATACATCAAACCACAAAAAGCCCCAGTTCACCCCAACGAAACTACCCATCTCATTCTAAGCATGAATCTAGTTCAGGCACTCCAAGTCAATACTGTACTCACTTTTCTGAGAAAACCATGCATTTTTGGTTGTGAAGATTTCCTTTAGAATGCTGATCCCAGTCCTACAGCAAAATAAAGAGAAAATAACTAAAAAGCACAGTTGAAAAAGTGAGTCAACAAACATACAATATAGGCTGATTAATTTTCATGGGGAAAGGTCTGACCAAAAATACAGAGTACACCTTCTTCTTATGAAAGTGCACATCATCATACATTTTACACAGGGATAAACATGGATCCTCAGCCTTAACGGAAGTCAACTGGATTCTGAATGAGGGCAGCAATTTACCCCAGAGCAGAAAGATCCTTTGAATTCAAGTGGGTGTAAAGGTCCACCTGTGTACATAATGCTTGAGGCCTGGATTTGCAATTTCACTTTTCATGTTGTGTGGATCCTTACTAAGTGATCCGACAAAGCTTCTAAGGAATGGCTGAAAATACATCAGTTAAGATAGCATAGTGAATGTCCATGTTTTTTGCCTCTGGTTCCCTGTATTTGCTCTTTATACAAGTCAAGCAAACTGTTTTAAATTCCCTACTCTGCAAGATCTATTTGGTGGTGAGGGTGAATGGGGCTGACCAAGTTACATAATCCGTCTTGCAGCATCTTTACTGTAACTATACAAATGCAGATGTACAAGAAAGAAAGAACCCTGACATGCCCAGTCACTCATCAGAGAGTTTGTAAGATGAGTGAAACTCACATGTGGAAAAGATGTCATCAGAGGGAATCTCATCTGAAAACAGTGAGACAATGGGCATTTTTACACAAAACTTAAAATGCTGGTCTTTCAATCTTCTGGGTTTACAAGTCCACAAGTAAGTCCCGGATGCATTCTTCTCTCTCTCTCACACACACTGCCCTGAGGCAGTTCCTGGATGCGTTCTTCACACAAACACTGCCCTGAGGCAGCCTAAAGTGGCCGCAGCTGTAGACGTGAGCGGCTGCCATGGAAACCAAGTGACCACAGCTGCCTGGAGCAAAGCAGTTTACCAGAACTTTTTACACACAAAAATTCTGGGAGAAGTTCTATGCAGAAGTTCAAAGAGCCAGATGTTTAAGATCTGGGTGAGTGATTTAGACACACAAAGTTCAGGATGTAACAGCAAGCATGCAGGAGAAATGTGTGTGTAAAAACGCCCAATGTGAGCATATAGTTCCAAACTCCTGGAACGGGTTGTCTACTCCCGTTGCCTCAACCCCTCTCTGCCAACTCCTCCCTTGACCCCCTCCAATCTGGCTTCTGCCCCCTTCACTCCACTGAAACAGCTCTGGCTAAGATCACCAACAATCTTCTTGTGGCTAAGTCCAACTGCCTTTACTCTATTCTGGTCCTCCTTGATCTCTCTGCTTCCTTCGACACTGTTGACCACTCACTCCTGCTTGAGTCGCTTCACTCCCTGAGATTCCGGGGCTCTGTCCGAGACTGGTTCTCCTCCTACCTTTCTGACCGCTCCTTCAATGTATCTCTTCCTAACTCCTCCCCCTCCTCCTCCCTACCCCTCTCGGTCAGGGTTCCCCAAGGCTCCGTCCTTGGCCCTCTCCTCTTCTCTATCTACAACCATTCCCTAGGCAAACTCATTGCCTCCCACCATTTCCAATACCACCTATACGCTGACGACACTCAACCCTCTCTCTCCACTCCATCCCTCTCCCCCTCTGTTCAAACTCGTCTCACCAACTGTTTCTCTGATATCTCTGCCTGGATGTCTCAACGTCAACTCAAACTGAACATGGCGAAAACTGAACTCCTTATCTTCCCTCCCAATCCTTCCTCTCCCTCTTTCCTGTCAATTGCCATTGACAGGGTCTCCATCCTCCCTGTCCCTCAAACCCGTAGCTTGGGTTTCATCTTTGACTCGCACCTCACCTTCAAACCCTATATTGACTCCGTGGCGAAATCCTGCCGCTTCTTCCTCCACAACATTGCTAAGATCCACCCTTTTCTGTGTCTCCTCTGCCAAAACTCTCATCCACGCCCTAGTCATCTCACCCCTCGACTACTGTAGCCTCCTCCTCGCTGGCCTTCCCTGCTCTTACCTTTCTTCCCTCATCTCTCTTCAAAACTCTGCTGCCAGGATCATCCACCTAGCCCGTCACTTTGATCATGTGCAGCCTCTTCTCTCCTCTCTCCACTGGCTCCCCCTTCCTGAGCGTATTTTGCACAAGCTCCTCGTCTTCACCTACAAAGCCCTTCACAACCTCACCCCCCCACCTCTCTGCCCTGATCTCCCTCTGAACCCCTGCTCGAGCACTCTGCTCCTCTTCCATCCCCTCCCTTGCCCTCCCACGCCTCCCCTGCTCCCCCAATTGCCTTCGTTCCTTCTCCCTCGCTGCCCCGCACGCCTGGAACTCCCTCCCTACCCACATCCACCTCGCCCCCTCCCTTTGTACCTTCAAATCCCTCCTCAAAACCCACCTCTTCCGCTCTGCCCTT
Source organism: Sphenodon punctatus (assembly GCA_003113815.1). Classification (NCBI taxonomy): domain Eukaryota; kingdom Metazoa; phylum Chordata; class Lepidosauria; order Sphenodontia; family Sphenodontidae; genus Sphenodon; species Sphenodon punctatus. Next base: position 490,217 of record QEPC01014531.1, read on the forward strand.
CCTAACTCCTTTTAACCATCCCCACCCAGGATTATCCCCACCTGTTATCTGCAAACTCCCAATTCTCTGTAACCAAGCCAAGAACATGTACCTGAGTTCTCGCATTCTCACAAATGTTGCATCCCTTGTCTCTCCCTCTGTTCCCCCTTCCCTGTTTCCCCTCCCCCTATCTTTAGATTGTAAGTTCTTGGGCAGGAACCGTGTCTATCTTATTCTCTGTAAAGCACCAGGTACATTGCTGGTGCTATATAAATGCTTATAATTATTATAATAATAATTAATAATCTGCTGTAGAGAGTGTGCGGTTGCTGTGTTGGTCCTAAATGTAGGTGACAGAGTCAAAGTAAATCAGATGATTTTGTTTTTATCGGACCAACAACTGTTGGTGACAGTAGGCAGTTTTTCAGTCCACACAGGCTCCTACCTTAGTTTTGACTTTTTACTTTCCTGAGCTAGGGCCCTGTGTGGCCTGAAAGATTATAAGGGATTTTAACCGGCTTTAATTATGTGTATTTATTTTATGTAAATTTTTATGTCCTGTAACCCTAACCCTGAGCCCTTGGGGATAGGACAAGATAAGAAATTAAAATAAATAAATAAATAAATAACCTTGTCAACAGACGTTGGTCAAGTAAAAGATACCAGCATGAATATAGAATCTCCTACCAGGTTCAATTTTATCAAATCACTTTGCTAAGAAAAGTGATTCAGTAAAATCATTCCATCATTGGTCCAGGTCCACGTGACCCGGTATGCAGAGAGACGTTCCTTTGTGACTCTGGAACTCCCTTTCCTTGGAGGTTCGTTAGTCTGAGCATCTTCTAAACTGGAGGCAGCGTAAGACCTATTTATTTAGCCAGGCATTTAAGCAAAGGATTTGGGGGGAGGGGGGAGAGAAGAGGGGTTATATGTATTTTATGTGGTTTTATAAGTTTTATCTTTTGTATTTTATGTGTATTTTTTATGATGATGTTAGCCGTCCTGAGCCTTTGGGGAAGGGTGGGATAAAAATTTAAATAAATAAATAAATTAGCAGCAGTAGACCACTTGGTGTGTTGCAATAACTTACCTTTACATCAAAGACCTTTTGATCACATATTGTGCAGACATGTGGGAAGTGGGGCGGGGCTACGCAATGAAAGTCATTTAGCTCATGAGGCTGAAGAGGTGTCGTTGACATCTCTGTGGCGTCTTGTGCAAGCTCCTCTATCTGCCTCCCTCGGGAACTATTGAAACTCATGTTACTGTTGTTGAGTCTGCTATAAGGGTGTGGAGCCCCAGCAATAAACTTTATGTCAGGGGTTGGTTCTTCAGGGTTGTAGAGATCGTTTCTTATTTCATATTGCTGGCTTGTGGAAGGCCACATGTTGGCATTGGACATGATATCGGTCTTGTTTTGGCCAGAGAAATTAGAGTTGCCCCACTTGGTGTTGGTACCTATTCCATGAACCACAGGGCCCGCTTCTCCTTTCTGACTTGTAAATTGATTAGAACTCATATGTGGATCAGCAGAAAAGCCCAAAGATTGTACTCCTGTTGCCTGATGGTCTTTAGCATTGGGTCTGTAGAAGTCTTTTTCAAATCCAGACTGGCTGTCATGTTTACCAAAATGACCATCATTGGAAGTAGGTACATCAGAGGATGAAGACACAGAATGAGTCCGACTGGAGGCCACAAAGCCATGCTGTTCTGCATCAGATGTAAATACTTGAGGCGCAGAGACATTTTGTTTATTGTAATCATAAAATCCACCTGCAGCAGATGAATTGCCAGCCTTATTTAGGGCCATAACTACAGCTTGCGGTCCAGCTGTTTGAGAAAGGACACCCCCAAAGGGGTGCATGACCACAGCATTTGGGTTTTGATTCTGTAGATTGCCAACAGGTCCCATGCAGCCTCCTTGTGCTGCCAATGCTTGATTCTGTGCAGGAAAAGGTATTCCACTAGATGGAAATCTAGCATTGGTGATTCCAGGGCCTTGTTGAGCTCCTCCAGCATGCCCATGCGGAGTGTTAATCATGGAAGGATGTCTTAATTGATTAAACAGCGGCTGAGACATGGCCACTTTGGAGAGAACTTGATTCAGGACAGTTGCAGCTGCCGTGTTGTTGGCGACTGCTGTCTGAGCCAATTTTAGCCTGTGCAGGGTAAGCTGGGCTTGAAGCTGAGCAAGCTGCAGGCTTGCAGGAGAAGGAAGCAGAGGATTCGGTGTGCTGACAGAGAATGGATTCTTGTCCAGAAGCTTGGCAGCACTGAAAAATATTATATAAATATATAAGTTTTTTAAAAATCCAGATGGTTTTGTTAAATAAACCTAATATTTATCACCTGCCCTTCTCACCAAAAAGTACCTAGCAGTTAGAGTTAGACTCTTAGAGATTTATTCTAGAGAAACCCATAGAGGGAAGAAGTGATTTATGGCATATCGTTCACCTAGCCTCTCTTCTTAAGTATCTAGCGCCATATTCATTTCTATTAAGATGTTAATGGCAAATTAGTGTTTCAAGCTTAAAGGCACATGTTCATTTAGGTCCTGAGCCAAAGTCCATTGAAGGTCAATGGAAAGACTTCACTGGTTTCAACAGGCTGCGGGTCAGGCTCTTTATTGGTCAAGCCAAAAGTATTTGCATGATTTCACTGAGGGGTGATAGAGACAGGTGGCTTCTGTCTCTGTGGAACAGAAGCAAGAGCGAATACTGTACAAGAGATTGGCCTCTATCACAACCTGGAAAACACCACTGGGGGAAGCGCGATTCCGTCTCCCTGATTCATTCAGTTCTTGGCCTCTCTCTCTTTTGAGCTAGTACCATTTGTAATGATGTTTTTGTGATGTGGAACAAACCCTCGAAGTCCAGTTACACACGGAATCCAAGAGCCACCATGCGTCAGAAAGTTGTGGCTACTATTTTGTCTAGATTCAAATTAGCAGGATAGCGAGGAGAAAAGCTCCCTGTCTCTTTCCTAGCCTTCAAGTCACCTCCTACTCACCCTGGCTGTTTGCAAATCAGGTGCACCCTGCGTTTGTCTGCTTCCAGCCCCTCCTGGGTCTGCTTTAGACAGACCTGGTGGGTTTGCGCCCTCCCACCCCGTACCATAGAGTTGCAGGTGATTGCCTGATGCTCTAGCCTGGTGCCCTGCTGCAACTCTATGGTGTTGTCTGGGAATGGAGCTGAAGCGTGGGTCCGCCCATCAGACAGACAGTAGATCCACTTTCGGCTTGTGCCCTGGGTTTGGCTGTCCCACTCTGCCAGTGTTGCTCCGGAATGTTCCGGAGCGCCGCTGGTGGGGCTGCCCCGCTCCGCTTGCACATCTGGTAGAGCACTTTTAAACGGACCGGCCAACCTGGGTGTGAAGCAGGCAGAACTGGAGCTGCCGTCCATCTAAAAGCACCCAAAGTGTCCAGAAAGGTGGCAACCCTAATAACATACTAAAAGCTACCAACACAAAGAATCCTATATAACTTTTAAAAAAACAAAAAAAACATTAATTTTATCCAACTCATTCCAGATTCTTTTCTTGAAAGCATATATCGATGTCATTAAACAGTTAAAATTACAGTGCTACTGTGCACCGTATAAGCACTTCAGGTGCAGAGTCAACAGTACGACAAGTAACACAGGGCATAAAAGTGGCCATCCCGGTCATTCCAAGAAGCTTGCATAATCTCTGGCCAAGACTGCTTAGCAGACGTGCCCGATAGGTTAACTTCTAGCCAGACTTTGCCTGTGAGCAGTGCAGTTTGGGTGGAGCTGTCTTCACGCAGGAGTGGTTGCAGATGTTCTTCACAACCGTAACATCCTCTGGCAGACTTCGCACTGCCAGAGGACTCAGCCAACATATACCATAGATAATCAACACACTTTCAATGGTCGTTCGCTGTTTGAGCTATTAATTATAGTATTAGGCAACTGAGTAACAAGAATGCTGCCCAAGATCCATTATATTTGTACTAATGTGCTAAGTTTCAATGTAGGCCTTTCAAATCCACGGGAGCTAGTCATCAGCTACCAGGCAACATGGCTGGTTAATAACTGGGCTATTTGCTAACATGGATGGAAAAAGTTATAATTAATTTTGATGTCTTGTCGCCACGCTACATTTAAAAAGCACAAATTATAGGGGAAGAGGAACATCTGGTTAAGTGGAAAGTAGAACTAAGAGAAAATGAATGCGTTTCATACCTATCATGTTAAATCTACACCAGCAGCAACTGCAAAGCACATCTGTCTTGAGGGAAAGGAGACGGAGCTTGGACAAATGTTTCATTATGCAGCAGAGTAACACCCCTCCAGTCTGACATGTTTGTACCAGTAGACCTCAGGTCTGTGGGGAGATTTGTTTTTCCTTGTAGTATTAGGGTAGGGTCCCCCCCATCCCCCTTTAGGTTAGTTTGTGAAAGGAGATTGGCAAGCATCAAAGGGCTCAGAGCAGCAGACCCACTCCTTTGAGAGACAGAGCACTGACAAATTCCATGCAGGGGGGGGGGATATCCAAGAGGGTTTGAGGGGTCCTGAGCACCTCTCGGGATCAATATCAGCAAAGCCATATTGCTTTCATATGCATGAAACAGCAGAAGCATGTCGTTACTAGTGCTAGAGAATTAGGCACACTCTTATGCCTAATTACATGCTATGAAATATATAGTGCATAGTTGGCATCTGGAATCTTCTGCTTCTGTTGTGTTACATGGGGCTCTTTACAATCAGAACTATTGTTTCAATCCTTAGCCTTACACGGTACAAGCAATAGAAAAAACACACGTTGCAAAACCCCCCAAAAAAACCAAAAGTGTGTGAGAATAATCTAATTATCTAATAGCTTTAAAATAAAAAGGAAACTAAACTAGCAGTTACCCTTATAAGATCCACTTATAACGGAACCCGACAAATGCTCCAAAAGATTATTTCCAGTGTATTAAAAGGCCATAAACAACAGCACACGCACATCAGGCTGCAGCACAACAGCTGCATTTCACTTTGTAACACCCCCGGGCTAGCTACCTGCTGGACACATGGAACTGGCCTGCAGGAGACAGTAAATCATTCGTCCCTTTTTCGTTTTCCCAAGCACTCAGAAGATTTTACGCGTCAAAGAAATACACTGCTCTGTAACACCAGTCCCTCCCTCCCTCCCTCCACCTCCATGGGAACAGCACAGCATTGCAGAAGTGCTTCTGTTGCAATAGCAAAATATTTTAGAGCAGAACAGGAGGGGGAAACAGATGTGCAAGCAGCACCCCCCCCCCCCCCCCCCCCCCCCCCCCCCCCCTTCCCCCCCGTCCTCTCTCACGGGCCATTGATGACTCCTTGAACTGACAACTTTGCCTTTTTACCCTGCTGGTGTGGTCAGGTGCTAGCAGCTGAGATTCCTGGCTACAGCCAGCTCAGCTCATTCTCTGAATGGATCATATATGTCAGTCAACATCGTGTGTCTGGAGCACAGAGTACTCTGGTCAAGCTTGGAGTGAGATTAAGCAGCAGGAGTAATCCTAGCCACTGCCTAGCCTCTAGTTAGAGAATAAAATCATTAAGAAAGAAGGAAGTGGGGACAAAGCACAGGGGGGACCTTGAAGGCACTAATTGCAAATTCATCCTTAACTTTGGCACTCCAGGACTTTTCAGCATTTCACTCTCTACAACTTTAAATTTCTTTTAAGATATAAGACCATAAGAAGTGCCATACTGGGTCAGACCAATGGTGCATCTAGCTCAGCATCCTGTCTCCGACAGTGGCCACTGGCCAATCACGGTGGCTTGGGAGAAGCACCCAACAGGTCACAATGGGGGATCCATTCCCTGTTGTTTCCCCCCAGCTCCCGTCATGTTTCCTGATCCTCTCTGGCTAATAGCAGTTAATGGACCTATCTTCCAGAAACTTGTCCAAACCTCTTTTAAACTCAGCTCTAGTACTGGCCCTTACCAACAGCCTCTGGCAGTAGATTCGACAACCCAATTATACGCTGAGTGAAAAAATATTTTCTTTGTTTTAAACTTGCCACCTATGAGTTTCATGGAGTGTCCCCTAGTTATAGTACTAGCTGAGAGGGTAAATAACTGCTCCTTGTTTATTAGTTCCACACCACTCATGATTTTATAGACCTCTATCCTATCTCCTCTCAGTCGTCTCTTCTCTAAGCTGAAGAGCCGCAACCTACCAAGCCTCTCCTCGTACGGGAGCCCTTCCATGCCCTTGGTCATTTTTGTTGCCCTTCTCTGTACCTTTTCTAGTTCAGCTATGTCTTTTTTGAGATGGGGCGACCAGAACGGCACACAATATTCCAGGTGCGGTCACAACATTGATTTGTATAGAGGCATTATGACCTCCTCAGTTTTATTCTCTATCCCCTTCTGAATCATTCCTAACATTCTGTTTGCTTTTTTGGCTAGTGCTGCGCACTGCGCTGTGGATTTCATTGTATTGTCCACAACCACCCCCAGATCCTTTTCCTGAGTGGTAACGCCTAGCTTATTACCCAGCATTGTGTATGCATAGTTTTGATTATTTTTCTCTACGTGCATCACTTTGCACTTGTCCCCATTAAATCTCATTTGCCATTTAGATGCCCAGGCACCCAGTGTTGTAAGATCCTGTTGCAGTTCCTCACAGTCTGCTCATGTTTTAACTACCTTGAATAACTTGGTGTTGTCTGCAGATTTGATCACCTCACTCTTAACACCCTTTTCCAAATCATTAATGAATACATTAAACAGCACCGGTCCCAATACAGATCCCTGAGGCACACGACTTTTTACCTCTCTCCATTATGAAAACTGACCATTTAGTCCTACCCTTTGCTTTCTATCTTTCAACCAGTTTCTGATCCATAGTAAGACACTATCTCCTATCCCATGACTTTTTAATTTTCTCAAGTCTCTCTCATGAGGGACCTTATTAAATGCTTTCTGGAAATCCAGGTACACTATATCTACTGGGTCTCCCTTGTCCACATGCTTATTTACACCCTTAAAGAATTCCAGCAGGTTAGTGAGGCATGACTTACCTTTACTAAATCCATGTTTACTTCCCAATTAAGCCAATTTCCCCATTAAGACAATTTCCATCAGAATCCTATGGAATCCTCTAGGAAATATGTCATCATGTTTAAGCACTGAACTGCTGCTAAGGAAGGTGTTGGATCTCAGCAGGGAGGGAGCAGAAGCATTCCCCCCACCCCCACCCACACTGCAAAGCTCAAGCTGTGGCCTGCAACGTAGGGGTGGGGGAGCGGGTGGCAGCAGAAGTGTTTCGCCCAAGGAAGCAAACAGAGCCAAGCTATCCAGGAAAGGATCTCTGTGTGTAAGGAGCAAGCAGGATACGAAAAAACTCCTACTATATGGTCTCCAGGAGACAATATTGTCTTGTTTTTCTATTTCTAGGTTTGAGTTCTGACTCATTACATTCCTGAGGACCTACGCACTCTGAAAACTTGCACACGCTCAGCAACAGAAGTTGGTCCAATAAAAGGTATTCTCTGAACTACCCTTTTCTCGATCTCTTACTATTTATTTATTCACACACACACTCTCTCTAGGTTTGGAGAATATTTACATTATTTGAGACTAGTTCCTGCTCTTCATATTTTGCAAATAAACCTCTGTCATTGATTTGTAAACTGAACTAAAATCCTACTTTGAAGACCTTTAAATTCAGTGATGCAACACGAGTCAATTAGTCCTGCAACATGGCTAGAAGGACAGAGGATCTAGGCCAAGACTCTCTCACCCTCTGTTATGGGACTATACCCGCTTTGGAGCACAAGGGCATCACAAAAGCAGGAGTCACATCAGAAAACAGGTGGAAGAACCTAATTGTTTCGCTTTTTTATAACACGACCCCTCTCCCCAGGGCCGGACGTAGGATTTTAGCGCCCCTAGACAACTCAGGATGCCACCTTCCCTGGAGCTCTGGTGTACACGCGTGTGCTGGCAGGGAGGTTTGGGGGCAGAATGGGACTTCACCAGGTGGGGATGGATGAAAGATGGGTTTCCCCCCTTCCAGGCTGCAGGTGGTGCAGTTGAGGCAGTGCAGTTGCAGTGACAGCAGGAGGGGTGTGTGTGTGTGTGCTGTGACCAGGTGGGCATGGGCTGAGAACAGACGCACCCAACCCCCAAAAATCTGCTGCCCTAGGCAGGTACCTATGTTGCCTGCCCCTATGTCCAGCCCTGCCTCTACCCCTTTGAATAAATTTCTAGCAGCACCCCAGATACCCCAGACAAAGAGAAGCATCACCCAGAGCCTGGAGACTCCAGGCCAGACTTGAAGGGCTGGTAAACCCTACTTAGGAGGTCCCAGGGACAGTGAAGACCTTGAAGGGTCATGAGGCCTGGCATTTTTTATTTTATTTTGCACTCTCCCCATGACTGTGTCAGTGGCTGGAATAATTTTCAGCTAACTAATACTCATCAAAAAGTGCAAACAATCTACTAGGGCACAGCGGTGAGGAACCTTTCCGCCATAAGCTCTGAGGGCCACACAGAAGTTGAAGGTGCCTGTGCTTAAGGGTGCGCTGAGGAAGAGGAGTGTCCAGATCATGGATCTGTACCATGGATCTATCCATTATCCTTGTGCCTATGCCCTTCCTCTCTCTGCTCCTTTAACCCTGAGCTCAGTTTTTCAGCGCTTGGAGGTAGGAACTGGATCCAGGGGCCATATCCAGGTATGGGAAAGGGGCCAAATAAAAATTAGCCATGGGCCACATTTGGCCCCCCGGGCCTGAGGTTCCCCAGCCCTGACGTAGATAATCTTGTTGTTTTTTTCCCCTATGGAGTGAGAACTTACAAGAAAATATTACTTTAGTGACACCATTTGTTAGTTTGTGATGAAAAAGGTCAGAAAAGTGATACGGTCTCTGTCGTACGTCAACAATAAAACATATATATTTTCCAGTAATCATTAGTATGCACCTGTGTGAGATGGGACAGCCCCATGTTAGGGCTGAAAGAAATGTTGCTTGGGAACTGTCCATCAGTTGTTGTTCAGCTCAACCCATCTGTTATCTCTGCAGCTTTTTGCATCCAGGAATAGAAAGCAACATATATTTGTCTGTAGTAAATTATCTGGATTGCTGGATTAGTAGGCTAATCCTATCTGGGAGAGTGATGAAAAGGCTAAGTAAAAAACATAACCATTAGACTTACCATTGAATCTGGTGATTGATTGTTCAAAGCCAAAATTAATAGCACATAAAGTGTCATTTTGTACACTTCCTTTGTGAGTTTCAAGGGGGGGAAGCCTTTCCGGTACACTGGTGAAGTGACTGACGTCAGGTGATGGTAGTGATTTAGGAAGTACTGGCTCATGGATGTAATTGCAATGCTGCACCTGGCATGTGCTTAAATAGATTAGAAAAATCTACTGTCCTTCAAAGCGGCGCAAAATTTAATTTGTTTTGCTAAATTTTCCATGAAAATTCTCTGTCTTGTGTGATTACACAACCCCTCATTCCCAATGAGCCTGGTGTCTCAGTCTGTTGAAATGACATTTCAGCATCAAGAATTCATGAGGGGATGGTTTTAGCTAACATTTTAATTGTGAAAGCCAGCCTTGCTTTTAAAAAAAATAAAGTTTCTGTAGAGTAAAAATAAAATAAAATGGATATTTTCCCAGGTGTTCTGGGGAAACGGATCTACTTTCCAGGGTGTAATGAAAACCATCAGCTGTGTTTGTAAACTGCAGTGTGCTGAAAAGATTCTCATCTGGATGCAGAGTGCACAGCGCCGTCCAGAGCGGGTTTCCGCTTTGCAGAGCAGCGGCAAGGTGTGGTCCATCTACCCCTGAATGCAGGGTTTAGACGCTACTGCTGTTATGATGAAATTTATGACTGCTGTGTAGGGAGCACTGTTCTACTTTCAATCAATTCAGACCCAGCCTCTTATCAATTTTTCTAACACAGCAATCAAAAGCTTGGATTCCTCAGTGAGCTCAACATAAACAGTGCCTGTGTGACACTAAAAAAACATCTTCTCTGAATAAAATAATACATTACATTTCTAAAAGTGTGAAACATACCTTCTTTTTGTTTCATTATGGGTAAAAACAGACGCGACCGTGGCCCGCTTTGGACCGGACTACACCTGCACATCTGTGCAGGCGCCACCAGATGTTGGTCCAGCGGACTGTATTGGTCATTAGCCCAGGCTGTGCCCTGGGATAACCTCCAAGGTCACAACCCGGGCTAAGGCCTGCTCACTTGAGCCAAGCGGGCTATCACATTTGTTCCCAGGCCACCAACACAGCCCGGGGTGGAATCTGTCATGGCCAGCCATCAGGGCTGGCCATCATTGGCCGCCATGACTTCCCATTATGGTGGGGGTGGGGCACCGGGTGAAATGCGAGGTCTGACCGGCCACAGGTTCATGCTTGTCCCTGCCGCCCGGCTGTGATCACATTTGTTCAGTGTCCCAATACAGCCGCCGTGTCCACCGTGTTACACGAGAGGAAAAAAAAAAAAAAAGACACCCCCCCCACTCAGAAGGGGCACATAGAAGAGAAGTGGTGGAACCCCATGTGGAAGGAGAGCAAAAATAAGTCAAGCTGGCCTCATAGAAATTCCAAACACTCAGCCTAAGAAAGAAACAGGAGGAGCCGGTACTTAAAAGATATGGAGCAATTGAAATTCCAGGGAATTTTGTGTAACCTCCAGTGATAGGATCCTCCCTCCTAGCACCGTACCCCAGTTAATAGTCTGCCCTTGACCCTTTCAGTGAAAAACCCCCTCAAGATAAGGGGATACCAATGCACCCGATTCTCCTGCCCCTCCATCCAACCTGACGTTTACATAACTGTTCCCTTCGGAATTGCAATGACCCAAAAGCATCCTTCTCCCTGTCTGAAAAGATCTCATCCAACATCCATTGCAAGCCTTTGTTTAGTCCCAGGATCCCAAGCACCCACCCAGGAAGCTTCTTTCTAGTAACTGTTACCCAAAAACATCCTTCTTTCCCTGTTTAGAAAGACGCCATTCAACAACCATTGCGAGCCTTTGTCTAGTCCTAGACTCCTGGAGCACCCACCCAGGAAGCTTCTTTCTAGTATCCAAATACCCATTATGAGGTTCTGTGCGGCTTTGTCCCCTGGTCCCTACAATTGACCCAAGCTTCCCATTGTAGAGTTGAGTTGCTTTTGGATGTGGATACGCATGGGTCTCCTGTGAGAATCTGCTCCAAGGGTTTCACAGGCCTAGGTCTGTCCCCCCGCCCCAGCTCATCACAGGATCACTGGGGCTCACCTGTCCCCTTCACAACAAGCAAGGAGAGGTAACTCATTTTCCTACCTTCTTCTCTCTCTCTCTCTCTCTCTCTCTCTCTCTCTCTCTCCCCAAACTCAGGCTTGGAATTTCACAAACACCCTCCCTTGAAGACTTCTTTGCCACCCGCCTAACCAACCTCCCTCTCTCCCTCTTGTCTCTGGCCTTGGGCAGACTACCTTACTTTCTGTTCTGTACTTTCTGTTTGTATGTGTCTCACTGTACTGTGTCTTGTTAAACCCTGAAAAATAAACATCCCTTCTTTCTTTAGAATATTTCTTGTTTCTGGCATGTCTTTTGGGGGAGAAGAGGGTAGGGCCAACGGGTTGTAGCACGACCTCATACTGAATCCATAGCACGCAGGGACCCTAGGCAACTGAAAAAGGCTAATTCCCTAAATTTTTAGTTCGTGCCTGGGCACTGGGACCTTCCCCCTCTGGGACCCCCGTGTTCACACGTGGATAAAGGGTCACACGGTAACATCAGCTGTTTTCTTCCCTGGGCCATGTTGGGCTACCGCTACGCTGCCATCATGTGTTTTTACTGTTTGTCAAAAACAACGGGAATTAATGAAAAAGAACAAAACCAAAAAAACAAATCATATTGTGGGACTGAAGACCAACCCTCCACCTCACCCTCAACGCAACTAGAGGAGTATTTTTTTTTGGGGGGGGGGGAGAATGGGAGGAGCTGAAACAGCGAACAATAAAGCCTTGGGATCAGATCCTACCCTCAGATACATGTGCACAACTCCAGCAAGGGTTTGCGTGGACATGAGAGAGTAAAATATGAACTCAAGAACATCCTGTGTGGCAATTAAAGGCACACAAACAGAGTGATGATAAACCTAGAAAACCTCAATTAAACATAGCAACTAACAACATTAGGATTTTATATCATGGAAGTTGTGTTGTTTTTTTAAAAAGAAAAGTCAAACAGCCCAGCATGAAAGGTTTTATTCGTTAATTAAGCTCTCTGCTCAAATGAATAAGATTGGTGAAAAAAAATAAGATTGGTGGAATGGGGATTTTTTTTACATTTGAATTACTTCTGGATTACACGCAAGAATGATTTTCTCTCTACAGTTGTGTATGAGAAAGTTTCTTTGGTTTTATCTATAGTTTTCTGGGTCAGGAGTTTTGAAAGAAGAAGAAAGAAGAGAGAAGAAGAAGAAGCGAGTGCAGGCGCGCATGACCGACCTTACCATGCGGCAGTTCGGGGCAGCCGACCTGGGCCCTGCTCCTGGGGGGACCCATGCTCGGGGCCCCAGCTCCCGGCCACTGTCTGTCTGACAGGGAGTGAGGGAGAGACACAGGCCCCACCTCTCCCTCACTCCCTGGCCTGTAGCAACTTCCAGTGGCAGCGGGCGCGGTGGCAAATTTAATGTGCTGCTGTGGCACCCGGCGTGGGGCCCAGGCCAGTGGAGTTGCAGTGCCCGGGTAGCACCCCCTGAGCCGGGGAACACCCCTAGGCCGACCAGCCGCAAAGCCACCAGCAGCAGAAGGGGGCCCCATAATCCCTAAAGCCAATCCTGAGAGAGAGAGAGAGAGAGAGACTCCAGTTTTTGCATTTTAAGTTTGGAAACTTATCTATTAGAAATGTTCTTGTTGCGCTTCAGTTAGAACAGATAAATTAATTAAATCCTATGTCACCATAAATTCTGCTAAGTATACTAAAAAGCGGAGGTATTTTCATGGATGGACATGACAAGAATTACTCGAGAGCTATAATAGCTAATGCTACCAGGTTTGAGGAGTGGATAAAAATTTATGCTCCAGAATATAAATCATTCTCTAACTATTAGAGATTAGGATGATACTTACATGGTGTAGCTTATCCGGTTTGCCTTTTGCAAGAGTCTTGTACCTACTCTGAAGCATCGGAGGCACTGGCCATGGTTGGATATGGAATACTGGGCAGAACGGACCAGAGATTTGACTGAGTATGGCAATTCTTATATTTCTAAAAATGAGGAGCAAAAATTCTTTACACTTCAAAGGCCTGTTAAACACACACCAATACTGTACCAGGAAATTAAAAGAAAGCAGTAACCTCCTGTGTAAAATTAGTTTTGCTTATTTGACAGTGCGTGGTTTGATGACAATGATGTCGTCTATAGCACCAGCAGTGTACCTGGTACCGTACAATCAACAGTTGCAAGGCCGTAGATATGGTTCTGTATTTTTCCGGTTAAAGCACGGGAAGAATGTTTGATATCTCTGGAACCAACGAGTTAAAGAGAAACTGAAAAATACATTTTAAGCTTTGGGTCCGATACTTGGATTTCTTATACAAGTTGTTAAGGGAATGTAATGAACATTTTTGATTTAATAATTTCTCTTTAAAACAAAAAATTGCAATTCAGACAAATTAGACACTGAATGTCCACTTTTTAATACTAAAGTTACAGGGTCCATCAAAGGAATATAGTGCCCAAATGTATCTTGGTAATAGTTGGAGGGTCTTGACTGGAGCATAAGTTCTCCATTATAAAGTTATGAAACGTTATCACACTCAAGTTGACATAAAGGGGTAGTTGTGGCTTGAAACAGATGAACTCTTGCCCCGATCCAAGGTCTGTGTGCACGCAACCGAGACGCACATGGTACGCACATAGTGCACGCATTCAGGATAGCCCAGGGAAAGTCCCCTGCCACCTGACCCTGGCCTGACTTGACAAAGTAGAACTGGGACGGCGAGGGACTTTCCCTGGGCTACCCTGTGCCTTTGCACTATGTGCATGCGTGCAATTGCAGTTTTAATCCATGTGTTCGCGTGCGGACCATAGATCAGAGCAAGATTGTTTCCCTTTCTGCTCTTATGTGGATCTCAGCAGTAGAATGCACTATGGGTAAGTCAATGTAGTTGTTAAAAATGTCATGATAAAATGGACAGAGAAATGGCGCACCAGCAAGAGTGTTAACAAGACAATAGCCCATACCAGGTGGGTGTCCAGTAAGGCCCTTTTTACACAGAGACTCTAACACCGATAAAATGGGTGTTACATTTTATTATACATGGTACAGGGCAACACTGCAGCCCTGCAACATGGGCCCTTTTCACACAAGACGCCTCCACCCAGTTTCGCTGGGTGGAGGCGTCTGTGTAAACACCACATGCGGTGAGTGTAGGTGCATGCATGCTCCCGCGCAACACCCATCTCCACCCACCCACGGAGCAACGAACTCCACTACCGATTGCTCCTTGGGTGGGTGGAGGTGGGTGTTGCACGGGAGCATGCATGTACCTACACTCACCGCATGTGGTGTTTACACAGACACCTCCACCCATCGAAACTGCGTGGAGGCATCTTGTATGAAAAGGGTCCATGTTGCAGGGCTACGGTGTTGCCCTGTACCATGTATAATAAAAATGGTATTTATTAGGTGTCTGCCAGATGTTTGACCCCACCGAACACGGAGTCAACACTCACCTGACACCATGGTGGGGTGTCGGGACCTGCCGATCCAACCATTTTGGCGAATCCGAGCTAATCTGCTGGCACGTGTCCATGTCTTGTCAATGAGGCGGGGTGCAGTCTTGCCCGCATACAGGTTGGCCATACCATAGAGTTGTGGGCAAAAAGCCTAGAGTGCTCCAAGCAGTGACTGCTTCCTGCCCCTTTCTCTGCTCTCGCTCTAACTAGCACCTTTTGAAAGGCCACTGCATGCCAAATTCATATACGCATTATCCCAGCTCGTCTGGGTTTCCAGCACATTCCGAGCCATTGCCTTCTCTGGAGCGACTGTCATATTGTTAATGCACCTGGGGGGGAGGGGGGGCAGAATGCGTTTACACAGCTGCATTTTTGCTGTATTAATTGCTAATTATGCTTGCATTGCTAATTATGCTAACGTTTATTGCTATTTATGTGAATTATACTAATTTTTCATGGCTATTTATGCCCCCCTTTACTGTGTTCACAGGTGGCCAAAAAAGCACGAGGAAACAGCACCCCGGCGGCCTGGGGTGCAGAGAGGTTCCATGGTAGGCAGAGGCTCCGTGGCAGGATGGTGCACTTGTGGAGGAGGAGAACTGCTTGGCCCGCCGCAGCAATCACCCAACAAATGTCCATTCCTGCTTCCCTTTGGACAAATGATTTATTTAGTATTTATTGAAAGTGAAATTACAGTTCATATAGCTAAATAAACAATGGTTTCCATGCTTATTCTGGGAAAGGTGGCAGCTATGGAGAATGGTGGTATAGCTGTGCTGAACTCAACCTGGAATGGGCACTCCAAACTTCGTGGCTGGTTCAAGGGGGGGGGGGGAGGGTCCAGCTCTTCCTTTCCTGGCCCATCCCAGGCGGCAAATGGGCTCCATTCCGGGGATCCAGTGGGGAGGCTGCCATCCGACCTACCCACTCCTGTCCCCAGTCTTCCCCTCCCACCCCCCCGGTGAGGGGGACAGACCTGGCCACCCCAGTGCTCAGCGTCCTCCTTCCCCCTGCCTGAGCTCTGTTCTTACCCAGCTGATCCCTGCCCGGGTCAGGGCTGCTACGATCCCCGCCCTCCCAGCTCCAACCACTCCTGCTCCCCCAACAGAAGCTGTGACCGCCGGTAGAGATCCCTCAGTGCCCATCCCCACCCCGGAGACAGCAACGTTTATAGTTCTAACCTGCTTCTGGCAGAGTCCAGGACAGGACAGCAATGAGGCCATGGGACAAGGAACCCTGGATTTAGCCAACCAGCAGCCATGGCACAGATTGAGCCCAGCAGGCACCAGCTGGCAGGTCGGCCTCGCCGATCCGTGCCTCCTTAAACTGGGTTCGAGGCTCTGACCCCCAAGCCTGGTTGGGCAAAGCAGGAGCCTGCATGGTCCTAGCCAGCTTTGCTTCTTGCACAGAGATGAGGCTGGGAGCCCACGGACAGGAGAGAACATGCAAAGACTGATTCGCTTTCGCTTTTCCATATTCACTGTATGCAAACTGCTCAATAAACACAGCGTTCTGCACCTAGGGAAAGGTTATTTCCCGCCAGAAAGTGCTGGCAGGTGTGAAGCTCCACGAGTGGGCGGGGATAGCAGGGAATGGCCCGCCTCCCGAAGTGATATCCTGGAAGAAAGAAACAGCTGGGTTGGCTTCTTCCCATGGTTCAGCGCGGCTGTGGGAGTGGGAGACTGGGAGGGGGGGCAGTGGTTGGGAAAGAACGACTGCACGTCAATTCGGTTTCGCATTCACAGGCTAAACGTGTGTGTCAGCCGCACGGCAACAACATGCAGGGGGCTGTCTGTTTGTTAGGCTCACCACGCTAAACCTGTAAATGTTAGCGGCACAAAGCGAACACGGGACTCCAGCAGGCTGTCGTCTTGTTGATTTTCACCCTCAGTCTACAATATTAGGGTGAAAGCAAATGAAAGATTAGTCCGCTGGGGTCACCCCACGGAGCCCGCGCGCAGCCGTCACTCACAGCTTCCATGTGATGAGCAGGACAGATTGACAGGCACAGCGCTCTGCCTCCACCCCGCCCTCTTGACGCACAGCTGCATGCGATGCAGCAACCCCTGGGTACAAATCCCACTGTGGTTTGTGTCCGTTTTCTTGTTTCTTTTCTTTTCACGTAAGTAGGAACCTGTGTTCACTGCGGTTTCCCCATTGGTGAGAAGATATCCTCAGTTGGCTTGATCCCAAACCCCATGCACCGTGCAGACAGTGCGCACGCACGCACCCGTGTGGGTGATGGCACAAGCCGTGTGCACTCGCAAGCCATGCCCAAGCACGCACTGCCCGTAAGTCACACGTGCAGGGGTTTGGGATCGAGCCCAGTATTGCTAACTTCAAGTATTCAAAAATCATGAGAAAAGCAGCCAAAATAACGAGATGTTTATAAAAATCATTTCGCTGTTGTTGTTGTTTTTAAATTCAATTGCAGTATATTTGGGTCATGATTTCAACTCTCTCTCTGCAGCTGTGAACTCTAGAAACATAATTGTTTTTCAAATGAAAGCTGAGATTCTCACATTCACTTGACTCCAGAAACTGGGTTTAAGAAATATCAACCAATATCTGAGAACGGTGATCAACTCAGAGGATCTGGAAACACTGCATCGTCCATTCTGATGAACATCTCAGACTTAGAGAATACGGCTGGCATTATTATCCCCTATCTACATTCCTAGCATTTCTTAGTAAAACTATACACTTTAATTTATTATTGTACGTTCTTGGTAATGTTCTTGAATGTGAATGCATTTTCATGTTATAGTTTAAATCTATTGTTATACTATCAAAATCTAAATGATCTGAAGGCTTTGCGGCAATTTAATTAATTTATAGAAATTAAGGGACTGATCCAAGGTCTTTGAGTCGTACGCGCATTGTGTTTGTGCGGCATGCATGGCATGCAGAGACAATGGATTAGTGCCTAAGAAAATAATTTGAGGAAATCTCAATACAGATACAACTATGTACTTTCTTTCGAAGAATCTAAAAATGCTTCACAAAAACCACTGCTTCTATTTTACAACTGAAAAGTTTGAGACACCCCTAGGGTTATATTTTAAAGTGAGTCCTGTAAAACTCTGGGAACCTAATTTGAGAATCTCAGGTAAGAAAAGCAAGGTAACTCAGAATTTGAGGCACCCAATAGTCCTGGATAGGTTTCAAAGAGTAAGTTTTAGGTCACAAAGCAATTAGAGGAGAGAAAAAGAGTACAGACTCAATATGAGTCTCAGACTAATTTCTTCCACTTCATAACACTATTGGTGCCTATTCTACAATTAGGTAGATTGAAACTAGGTATTGTAGACTGAAAACTCCACAATATGTTCCAAGTTCAGATCCTATAATTACCTACTCCTCAGCCCACTCTTTTTTCAATAGTATGAGAAAAGAGAGTGAGAGTGGAAAGATGGGCTTTGCAGCATGCCTGGGGGGTTATAATAAAATCTGGCATCTGGCAGACCAAGAGCCCGTAATCCTAGTGGACTGAAAATCAACCTAACACCCACAGACTGGATATACACATTAACTACATAAAGGAGACACACACACCCACACACCCCCGGTGCTCCAGTATTTACAAGCCATTTTCTTAAAGATATTTGCTCAGCCCCAGGAGCGACATTCTCAATAAAGGTTTATATTCCTAGCAATATGGGCTTAGGGGGAAAAGATAGTGTTTCTGCTAGAACAAACAAACAAACATTGAACACTAGATGGTAAATATTAGTCCTAATGATCTAGAATATTGAAGAAACTGCACACCAAACGCATAAAACATCAACATAAAAATGTTTGTCAACACAAACTACTTATTCAAAATCCCTCCATCACGAACAACTCTGGAACCAGGTTCAAGATTACGGAAGCATCCAATGGATCTACGGGTCTCTAGGTGTCTGTCCCACGTTCTTCTGTATCATATTCACCAAGGCTGCAATCCACAAATTGTGGATGAAGCAGCTTCAAGGAGACAGCTCCAGAGTAAGCGGTTTGTGGATGACCTAAGAAAAACCTTGGGAAATCTCCTCCATATTCAGTTATATTTTGCTAATTCAGTTATATTTTGTTCTTCTGATAAGCACAAAAAACACCCAAGTGCCACTCGGAGTTTTGTATACATATGTGAATTTCGGCGGTTTTCTGAATGCTCAGCTTATAGAATTGCTTACACATGTGAGATTTTACACTGCAAAGTATTAGGCCGCTTTCCAACGTTACAGGGGAGGGACGGGAACTTTTGCAATTGCCACCGTGGCTCTCTAATTGCGAGGATTAGCGCTCATCAGAATGGACAAAATCCCCTTTTAGTGTGCGAGAACACCCGTCCGTGTAAAGGCTATGTTTGGGGACCCCGTCACACGCAGGAGTTCTCGTGCGCTAAAAGGGGATTAAGTCCATTCTGACGAGCGCTAATCCTCACAATTAGCGAGCCAGAGTGGCAATCGCGAAAGTTCCCGCCCCTCCCATGTAACATCGGAGAGCAGCCTTAGGCATTCCTTAAACTTCTCTTCTATGGGTTTTTATTTATGTTATGCATCCAAACACATACTTAGCTACTAAAATAAATATTAACCATAACATGCAACTAGTCCTGCTTTCATTGAGGTTAATGACTAAACTTTCCTACAATTCATTGTGAGTAGAATCAAATGTCTATTATCTTTTCTTTTTTTGTTCCATGTCATTTTTTTTTATAATTACACTGAAAGGGGTTGAATTATTTTGTTGAATCATACAGTAAAAGTAAAACGTAATATCCATATGATCACATGGGTGTAAAGCAGACACAATTTGGCCTAACGGGCCTCCATCTTCTGGTTTGTAGCTATCTGTCATTATTATGTTGTTTATAAAATGAGCTACAATCAGATACACATAACTAGTAGGTAGGTCTTTCTTGTACTAGTATCAATATTTACGCCATGACCCTTAAAACCACTTTCTCCAGAGTGGTCCCCAAAGCAGTCAATGGAGCTACTCCAAAATAAGGTACATGAGGAGTAAAAATTCACTCCGTGAATTCTTTTACTTTATAAAAACAGTAATGTGTGTGCAACGTAGCAGCTTTGTGACCACACATTCCTTCATGTAGAAATCTCTTAACAAGAGATAATAGTTAGAATTCTTCAACATGGAGTTTAATGTTCTAAGTTTTAACAGTAAAATGAGCATTATTTTTTAAAAAATGAAAACAGACAACTGTTTAAATCTGACAGAATAATGGCATTTCTTTTAAAGAACGGAAGCAATTTAATGTGGACAATGGATAGCAAATTTTGCACGCACACCCCCCACACACACAAACCCATTTCTGCTTTCACTGTTAATTGGGAGTAACTGAGAGTTGACATGTACCAAGCTGTCTATGGTAAAATTGATTAGTCTATTATTTTGGAAAGCATCAACCATTTTTGTTGAAAATATCATGTTCCACGGAGTTCTATGTGGCAGCTGGGGAAGGGGGGGTGGGAAGTGCAGATTTTAACCCTAACTTCTTAAACTGCCCCACATAAAAAATCAAGTTAACGGGCGGCATTTTAAAGTATTAAACCAACGCAACAAAACTAAATTTAATTTAATCCCTGTGGTTTTGGAAGACATTATCGTGTATTTCTTTCCAACGCAATTCACTTTATAAAATGTTGGGTGACTATATATATTGCGAGTATATGCCTGCATAGATGTATACATTACACACACTACTAGATAAAGTATTTTTCATTAAGAAAAACAGGTATTAGTTCTGTTGCGAACAGGTTGTTATATCTATATACCTAATATATTTGATACAGCTCTGAAATCATAAAACAATCCCTTAGGCAGAAATTTACCCTCATTCCTGTTTTCCAATAGCCTATTATTGGCATTTTTAGAGTTTATAATGAAACAGCTTTGTTGTCAGTATAGTCTTAAAATCACTGGATTTATATTTCAAAAGTCTCATAAAAATATCATTGAAAGCTTCATTATTAAAAGAAAATTAATATCAAATGGCAGTTGATTTTTTTAAATCCTTATGATAAAAGATTTGGCGACACAGTGTTCTGAGCAACGCATCTCATACTCACATGCACCTATAGTAAAAATTTCAGGAAAGTTACAAGCCTTTAGTGTACATGAATAATTCTGTTCAACTAACTGAAATATTTTGATGTTTTAATTTCTTCCAAGTTTTTAAAACAGTCAAGTAGCTGTATTTTCCAAATCCTAAATTTCCTTTATTCATATATGGTTTTAAATGCTTTTCACGCAGTAGTTAAACCGGTAAAATCGAAAGGGTTTGATTTGCTATGCTGTGTAACTTAACAAGTATAAAAAAACCTGATCTACAACAACACAGAAGGCAGTAAAAGCACCATCAAAAACTGCTACGGAAAAGGGATTGGAATGTTAATTCAAAATAAAAGCTGCTACTATTTCTCCCTCCTTTTTATGAAAGTATTTTGCGGTTTTGAATTTAAATTTTAAAACAATGAGCAAAACAACTCTAACACACACTATTTTGCTGACTAAAATAATTCCATCAGCATTATGGAGTTGATAGAAATCAGTTTCACTTCCGTAGCCGGGAAGAGGGACAGGATGACATAATGCAATCTTACCTTTTTGTAACGTTTAAGGGGGCCAGTAATATTGTTCTGATCAGGAGGAAGTGCAGTCGGTTGTCATTTTTGGTGTTACATGTCCGCCTCCCCATAAAATTCCATTGACATTCTACCTGCTTTCTACATGCAGTCTATTTACACGCTTCCTCTTACAAAGTCACAACTTTAGAGTGAAAAAACATATCCAGGACTGAGCACAGGTCACATGGTCTCTGGGAGCCATTCTTGTTGCATTACACGCACTGAGTGTAAATAGAAAACAATATCAGTTGATGTTTATGCCATATGTTCACCGTCTCTTCACATATCAGTACCACAGTGCCAGGTCTGCACAAACGTATTCCAAGGAATCCTACAAAGGAGGAGGTCTCTAATTAGACAAGTTATGGCAAAAAATGAAACACAGGATGAAAAACCAAGCATATTAACTTTCCAGGAAAACAATGGGAAAATTTATTCTGTTCAAGTAGGTTAAACAGCCTCCAAATAAGCCGTCTTGTCAAATTCAAGATGTGTATTCAAATTGATTCAGTGTGTTTCATTTATATATTGTCAGGAAACCTGACACCTAATAATTGTGCGGTCATAAGAAAAAAATAAAACAAATTTGAGTGCATATCACAGAATGATATCTGTACCTAGTCAGTAAAAAAATATAGATGACTGCAGCTTTAAATGGAAACGATAAATCATACAGTTCATGACATATGATTTAGGATGGTACATAGCTTTGCAATTCTGATCAAGCAGAATAAGAAATAAAAGCTGTACCATTTTCACAGCGTGTTTAAAAATCAGTATTCTTGCTGGCAATTTTGGTGTCATAAAAATCAACTCCTGGAAATACAAGTCTAGCCTCTTCTTTTTACACCAGACAGACTTTTTGTCACTCACATCTGGTTGTCAAACACGGCGTCTCCTTATTTTATGTTGTTTCAAGATTCAGCCACAGTGAAAAATCTTTTACTTCCCTTGCCTCCAAACTGTAATTTGTAATAAAATAATTTTAGTTTATTGTAGTTTGATTGTAGTTTGTATTGTAGTTTAATAATCATAGTTTAATAAAATAATAAAGGAGCCACTCTCCCTCACGGTAAGATAAAAATTAGGCAAATGAGCCAGTTTCTCTTTCAGGTGCTGAGCTTGCTGGTGCCAATAGGATCACTCCTTTTCCAACTAATTTACAGCAACTCAGCTGGCCTGCCCCTTTGAGCTGCTGGGAAAGAACAAGTCCTCCTTCTAACCTTATTTAGTAAGTTTTTGTCAGCCCATAAACCTTTCACAACATAGTTGGCATTTTGCAGCTTACAAGATTTTACTACCGAAGACATTTGTCCAAAATTTTGATTTATTGAAAATGTAAAAGACCTATCTTTAACTGGCGTGTGAATTTATTCAACTTACTTTAAATAACCATAGTTCTATAATGATTTAAGTTTACACCAAACAGAGCCTTGAAGAACCTCCAGTCATCTTTTGTATTTTTCTTCCCAATCTTTTTTTCTCTGCCTTTTTTGTCTCATTTATTGCAAAACTCTGACTGGTTCTCTCTTGTCCTAATGTAGGTTTTAATTCCACTAAGGAACCATATCTTTAGATGTTGGCTGTGAGTGTGACTAAAAGGGGGGGAGGGGCGGAGTATCTAAACAGATGGTCTTGGGTGTTTCTTCGTTCGCACGCAACTTCGACAGTGGAAAATAGCCTAAAACTCCATGGACAGGAAAGGCAATTTAAAAGTCCAGTAGCGCTGTCCTCTTGCCCAGTTCAACCCACCTCTTCGGTCAGTCTTGCTTAATTTTCTGTCTGGAGATACTGAACTAACGCGGACCACAGAATGCAAACCAAAGTCTGAACTACCTTCATAGAAAGCAACAACCATAAATCATTTTCACGTAAAGCTCCCATGAAACACATGTCGAGTCTAGTCTGGGAACTAAGATTGAGACCTTTATGTCCAGCAACAAAACCAGTCCTCATCATGTCGTGTGAATGACCCACAACTGGATTCTATGAGTTTCTTCTTTCTCTTTGCTGGTCAGCCAATCTGCAGCCTGGCTGAGTCCTGGGACGAGCTTTGTGCATCAAAACCTGTTGTGTGTTTCCTACTACCAGTCCAAATAAGCTCATAACAGAGTAAAACACCACAAGTAATGCAAGAGATTTAATTTCTAAAAACATAACCTAGCATGCAGATGCTTCACAGTATATTTAGTCTAACAGGCAAAGTTTAATTTGCTAGGCTGTACAGTTGTTCTCCATCCTAAACTTTAGTTTATCAACAAACTTTCATTTCACTCAACGTACAAGAGGAAAATTGACTGAAATAGCAGCGCTTTAGTAAACGGGAGCAACCTCACACTTGTGGAATGTCAAGTCTTTGTCGAACTAGTGAACTGAAACAAAACTGTTGAGCCACAGATGCTGGTTTTATCCCATTTTGGAAGGTCCTGCCATTCAAAATAAAGAATGTAACCTTCATTATGCTTCTTAGTTCTTTCCATTCCCTTACAGCTATAATTGAATGCCCAAAAAGAAGTCTTGCAAGACTCCCTGCTTTATTTTTTTTCTGAAAGTTAATTCAGTGGAGAGATGGATAGTGATGGTATAGCCCCTCAGTACTTGGCATGTAGCAAGACTGAGAGCCATTTCATTGTTGTCAGGTGGGAACTGCACTCTAGCCACACCACCACGCGTATTTGATCTGTATAGTTGGGTCTTCCAGCGGACTGCATACATACCACCTGTTAGGACAAATAGGGTGCCTGCTCAAACTTTGGCTCAAGGGGTTTTACAGACCCTTCTTGAAATGCATAGGGTGTAAGAGAAGACCATCTGAAGTGTAAAAAACATGCAAGTGTGAAGTAAAATATCAGCAAATGGAATTCAGCAGAGTGTAAAACATAAGTGAAGAGAGCAATATTCCACCTGGTGGTTAATGAAAAAGAAATCAAGGAACTATTCCCCTCTTGTCTTCCACATCTACCCCGAAGGGGAACAGTTGCCCCTCACATGTCAATAGGCAAAGCTCCACATCAAAGGTGAATGTTCCATTTATCAATGTAAAAAAGGAGGGGGGGGGGGTTAAAAATTCATTTTTTCTTTTTAAAAATTATTTTCACATAGATTTTCAGTTTGGAGGGAAAATATCACAGGAGGCTCCTATCAAAGATGTCTGGTCTGATCAGTTTTTCAGAAAACTGTAGCCTACCTTTTAAAATAGTTTAAGTCTTTAAAAGTACAAAGGACATAGAACCAAATTATGCCATGAATTAGAGAAAGATTTTGGGCCATGGAAGGGAAATTAATGAGATAACAGCATTCATTTAGAAACTCATGCAAGATTCAGCTACTGTGTATTAAAGTAATCATTAACCATAATCAACATAATTTAACACACGTGTGCTTGGCTAAGTATTTAGACACAGAATTCAAAACAAAATTGTACATCAAACAGATAGTGAGAATTATCTATAGTTTTATATGACATATCAAAAAAACAAAAAACAGAAGAGGATTGTTAGCTGTCACACTTTGGTTTTGTCTTAACTACCTGTAGAAGATTAACGGATGGGGGGGGGAGGGGGATCCCTATTCACAAGTTACTACATAATTCCTCATTTCAGGATTTGTATGCTTTTCTCTGAAGCATCTGGTACCATCGGTTGGTATATGCAACATCCATAAGATAAAACTTACTGTATTAAGAATAGTAATTGACTCTAGAGCCACAAGATGGCACTGCTAAGTTTATATGTACACGGAAGGGAGATGGGGTTTTTGCAGTTGAATTCCTTTATGTAACTGCTCCTTCTTCCCTTCACTCTCTCACTGTGTGTGTCTGTCTGTCTCAGTCTCCATTTTGTCTTCATACTAGTTAGATGTAACTAAAGGATCTGTGCTTGAAAAGCTTAAGTAACGTTCTTGTTTAAACCTTCAGCTGCATTTGTCTTTAATGACTATGAATTAGATATTACTCTGCAACAGGTTATGGGCCCAGACATCTTCAGAACAGCCCAGAATAACCCTAAAGACTGGAAGTGAGCTGAAAGCAGAAAAGACCCAAATGAAACTCCCAGAGGAGGCTACTAACTGTAAGTGAGCAGAAGAACCAGAATCCCAATCT
>QEPC01014531.1:521027-532964 GCA_003113815.1 Sphenodon punctatus
AAAGTCCATGCATGAAAATCAAACCTGGACACTCTGTACACTACCAATGGGCAGAAAGACCATAGGATGTACTAGTTTAGTTTATTTAGGGTACGGATGTTCGCCATGACCCAACATCAAAGACAAACAGACATACAAAAGATAAAACGTGGCATAAAATTATAACTTAGTTACCCAAAAAAATAAATATATATATACAATAAGCAAACTCTTCCACTGAACTCCATACACATGAAGTCCTAGTGGGTTTGTTGCAGCTTCCAATTAATACACAGAAAGGAGAAAAGAAACCCACAAAGAGCACCATAGCAGCAACCTATTCACGCTTATTGGGATCACAAAAAGGCCTTAACCCTTTCTTCACTAATTTTTGCTGCCAGTATAGCATATGAGGCCACAGCAACCAATACCTGCTCACTCGAATGCCCTGTGGCAGTTCCTTCCAGCTGCAAAGTAGCACATATGGATACAATCGAGGATCCACATTGAAAATCTCTGTGAAGAGACGAACTCTGATACACTGACCTTTGTAGGAGATAAAAAGAGCATCAGATACCTTAATAGGTCTTGTACGTTCTATGTAGAAGGATATGGCTCTTCTTACATCTAACATGTGAAGCGAAGCCTCCACCAGTGAAACATGAGGATTTGGAAAGAAAACAGGGAGGGAGATCACTTGATTCATGAGAGACGACACCTTCGGAAGAAAAGCGGGATCGGTGTGGAGGTCGACTTTATCTTTGTGAAAAGAGAAATATGGTTGGGAAGCTCTCAACCTAAAAGACATATCACCTGGTGTCACATGAAAGAAGTGAGAGAGGGAGCCCATACAGAGATCTCACTACCATCTGGTGCTGAGAGGGTTTGGTGGCATATGGCACGAGACCTTCAAGGAGAGCTAAGTGGAGGTGTCCTGGATTGACAAGGCAATCAAGAGCAGCTTCTTATGGGGGAGTGGTCTGATGGCACCAGTGGTGCCTGTTCATCCTCTGAGAAAACGGTCAACTGTCTGGGACGGTGCCAGCCGTGCTGGGGATGGTTCTGGCTGGAGGTCTGAGGAGGAAGAAGGTGTTCTAACTCTTCCTCTGTTCTCTTCCCTGTTTTCTTCTGATATGGGTGCTCAGGGCATCCTCTTGTAGAGGAGAATCCCAATGAGGCTCGCAGGACTCAGTTTTCTTCTCCAAGGTCTGGTCGGTACCAGGAATGGTGCCTGTGGAGGTGTCTGGAGTGGCACGTGCAACGGCTCTACAAGAGCATGAGCCTGATAAGACAGAACTAAAGCACTGGGTGGCGGTCCGCTCAAGCTGGATCGGGCCCTCATCACCTTCTCGTAAAGCCTTTCTGGTGAGGATGTCCCTCAACCCAAGCATTCTGTCCTTTCTGGCTCTGGCGGATAGGGCAGCACAAGCTCTGAAGGTTTTTGTATCATGCCCCTCACTGAGACAAACTACACACTTTTCATGCTGATCAGTGATAGACAGTGTTTCCAGGCAGGCTAGCCGTTGCTTAAAGCCTGACTTCTTCGACATGTCAGGGGGGAAAGGTCACGAGAAGGCTAAGTCCTAACACTAAACTATTTGATAAAGAAGCTAACCAAAATATATTATTTATTATTATTATTACTATTATTTGCTGACAAGAAAAGCTTATAAATAAGCTAGGAGTGTTCCTGCCTTTTCACTGGAGGTGGGAAGGCTTTGTTTCCTTTTATCTCTTCAGGAGAGAAAAGTCTGTGTTGAGGAGAGGAGTTGGGGGGCAGGGCCTAGAAGCGAGATCCTCGCCTCCTTCTAGACTGTTCTTTATAGTCTGCATAGTAACTGCTGATGCAATAGAGTGTTCCAGCCGCCTGCGGAGCAGCAGGAATATCCCGTAAGTGAGAATCATGGAGCTCCTCTATGAAGAGCAATTAATGCTTTGTATCTGCTTTAGTGGAAGCTAAATGGATGAATTTGTCAGATACAATACTCGCCGTGGATATTTGTTCCAGCATGTATCAAACCACTCTGCCGGCTCCAACTGCACAGTACAGATCTCAAGTCAATTCCTCATCTAGTGCAACACAGAAAAAGAAGACTGTTTTATTCTCTTCCTTCCCCCTAATGGGGTACTGAGAGGAAAAAAAGAAGACAATCTTGAGAGGACTGATGATGTTGTATACCATACCATGCACGAGTATTAAAGTATCTGAATTCTCCCTGGATAATGAGTATTGAGGTCTAAGTCGGAGTTGGGTACATGCCAACTCTTCTTTCAATTCAACCGAGGCTTATCGCGAACCAGGCCTAGAACAGACATTTCTGGAGCTTTAGCAGCAATAGAAAGCTCTCCAACGTCACTGCTGAGATGCGGCATTGGCCGGGACTTTGTCTAACAGACCCTCTATCCTAGCCTTGCCACACACACCCTACTTTCCGATTGGCTCCTTGCCTGGATACAAGTCTGCCTAGGAGCAACAGAAAGTAGCATGGGACAATATCACTCCTTCCTATTCCTGGACTTTGTGCCTGATCCGATCCTATCTGACCTGCAGAATCTGAGATGTACCCTGCATCTGATCCCATGACTGTTCATATCTGAACCTGAGCCTGTTCATGCCCACACATGATCCTGCCTCCACTCATGCTTGGACCTGATCCTGCTCTGATTCCTCTTCCTAAACCCAATCCCAAAGTCTGCTCATGTTCCAGGCAACCCAGAACGCAGTTTCTAGCATGACCGGAGACCAAAGGCATTAGTTCTTAGGGTGCGCTACTCTGGAGTTCAATGAGAATACTGAATCCACCTGGCTTTTCTACTCCACTGCTGTGATGTATACCAGGTGTCCTGTGGGGATTAGATGGGCTATGAATGAGTTGGTGTCTTTAACCAGAATTTAGTAATGAAGTACAGAGTTAGCTAACTGTGTAAAATATGCTTTGGCCTTACAGCTGGAATAACAAAATGACGGTGAAGCAAGCACTTGAATTATTGCAGAATCATGTTCTCCTCGCTCCCTGTCCTGCTCAAAAATATTTACCATGTACTTATAATAGCTTGAAGACCTGTAGGTTTGTGAGAAATTTACGAATGTTTGCCTGCTTCTTTGATCATGTTCAACCCCATCTTCCATTTATAAATAAACAAAAAAATAAATAAATAAATAAATCACTGCTTCCTCTAGTGAATCCCACTCATATTTTGCATCCTGCACAAACTCCTTGTCGTCATCTTCAAGGCTCTTGGTGGCCTTACGCCTCCCAGTCCCTACCATCCCCTCCTCCCCCATCTCTCGCTGTGTTCCCACCTGGGAATTTCACTCCTCCTTTGCCACCACTCTGGCCTGCCCCAGAACCTCCTACTTCCTAAACTGTCTGGACTCTTCTCTCATTGACTGGAACTCCCTCCCTGGAAACACACAAATACACTCTGCTCCCTGCCTCCTGACCTTCAAATCCCTCCTAAAAACCTCTCTCTTCCAGCAGGCTTTTCCCTAGCTCCTTATCCCCACTACTACTACGACTTAGCATTTCTAGAGCGCTACTAGGTGTACACAGGGCTTTACAGTCACAGATTTTTGAAGACAGGTCCCTTCCCAGTGGGTTTACAATCTAAGATGGGCAAGGGAGAGGGGAACACAGGGACAGATGGACACACACATATTCCTATTACGTATGTAAAAAACCCTGTGGTTTAAGAACCTAGTTAAGGCGGCATTCCAAATTATACTCAAGCTCTAACATAACAGTAAATTGTATGTTAAGGCAACTTTCTCATACCCTCTTATTACTACAGAAATACCGTACCTAGTACCTACTATTAGCTATTTCCAAATAACTTTCACAAATGAAAGGGAAACATCCATTTCAACTAGAAAAACTGGACAGTCTACTATTTATTAAATATCAGACCAATCTACATTCTTCTTTCCTCATTCTCATTCATTAACAAAAAATATTTTTTTTTACGACTTAACTGAAATTAAACTGCATATGTGTGATATGGTAACTGTGGATGATACTTGTATACACGATGAGGAATGTATGCAGTTTAAATTCAGCCTCCCCCGCCCTGCCCAAAGCTGTTGCCGAGGGGGGTTCAGGCGGGCCGGTCTGTGGGTCATCAAGAGAAGAGGCAGGCCGGGCGGGCATGAATGAAGGTGGAGGTGGGCAGGCAAGCAGCAAGTGGGTGTGGGGAAGCAATTCCTTCAACCCCCCCAAAGCTGTTGCTGAGGGGGCTCAAGGGGGCGGGCTAGTCTGCAGGTCAAGAGGAAGAGGTGGGGGGGGGGCATAAAAGTGGAAGTGGAGAGGCAAGTGGTGGGCAGGCGGTAATTCCTCCTCCCCCACCCTGCCCAAAGCTGTTGCCAAGGGAAGCTCAGGCAGGCCAGTGTGCAGGTAAGGAGACAACACACACGGGGGCTGCTTGCACTCCGGTCAGCTGGCTCACTACGGTCCTGCTTCAGCACATTCCAGTTCAGCTTCTTCTGGTGTTCCTAGCCTCACCCGGGGATGCCGCTGCTCTTCTGGTGCCTTTTTAAATCACTCACCCCATTGCCAGCCACTGCCGCTTGCATCCCCCCCCCCCAATCCTTGTCCCTTAAAAGGGAAATACCACACTTTCCATAACAACATAACAAAAAGCACTAATCACGTACAATCACACACAAAGCCCCAGCATGTACTAGACACTCCCCTGTAATGAAGACGTGATTACATCAAACATACACAGGGAATGAACACTGGAATTGTAATCAAAATGTCTGGTCACCAATCGGCAGCGTTTGCTGCACAGACTCCACCTGAACAGCGTAGGCACTGTTCAATGAAAGTCTGCAACTGCCTTAACTACAGAGCCACAACTGCAGCTCTATCATTTTACAGATGGGGGATCTCAGGCTGAGAGGCTGTGACTTGCCCAAGGCCACCCAGTGAGTTAATGGCGAGGGTAGGATTTGAACCCTGGCTTCCCAGGTACAAGTCCAGCACCTTCTCCCCTACACCCCACTGGCTCACCCCCACAGGCTGCTGACTAATGCTCCTTCTACCGTCTTATCAGTCAGGGTTCCCTGCTGCCCTGTAACCGAGGCCCTTTTGACACGAGACAGTACCACCCGTGCCCACGCAGCCGCGGATCTGCGGGTAAATCCCGCGGCTGGTGGGTGGGTGCGCACTCCTGCAAAACACGCATCCCCACACACGGAGCAACCGGGGGAAATGGAGGTTGCTCCATGCGTGGGGATGCATGGGGGGTGAAGGTGTGCCCGTGTGCACCGGCGTGCACCCCCACACCCCACGCAGCCGCAGCCGGTGTAAAAAGGCCCTGAGCTAAGCACCTGCAACTTCTTTACTTGGTGAATGTAGCTGTCTCTCCCTTGGTATATAAAACAAACAAACAAACAAACAGCTGGTGCCATATAAATAAAATAATAATAAAGAAACATGAGTTTTTTCCTATGCCATGGATGAATTTGCCTGAGCAGGTGAAGCCATCCTGCTTCCAGTCACTCACACGTATGTAGAACTGGGCACCAAATGATTTTGTGCATTAGCTTCCGCGTGCAGACAGAAACAGAGAGCTGCCAGCTACCCAACGAAAGGGAGGTGCTTCAGGATTTTGTCAATCGGTCCCCGAGAGCCCTCTGCCACACTGCGTGTGAGCATCCCTGAGCTGTCTCCTCGTGTGCCTGAATGGATTAGATGATATGATCAGGGTAGGTCACACCCTTCCCTATATGGGCACATGCGGAGCTGCAAATTGCTTACCACACACACTAGCCAAGGCGGGTGAGGAGGGAGACCATGGGTGTTGACAAAGTGCAAGTATGAGTGTCCTTTTGGAAGCAACGCCAAGCAATTTTTGGCTTCTGAAGCAGTTATCAGATTCACTGGGAATAAAGCCAAGAAGTCTCTTGAGGCTCTGTACTCAAAATGAACAGTGTCAGAATTTTGACCAGCATGGCAGATGGGTTCTGCATCAATGTTTTTCACTTTTGTACGTTCTTTTGTTCCTCCTATTACTGTTGTGTCTGTTGTAGCCTGTGCCTAACATAGCTTTAGCAGAGAGAAGAAGGACAGCAAGGAAGGAAAACATTCTGGCACAGACAACACTACACAGGACACAGCAAAAAGCCAAGAGAAACTGGCATCAGGTGGGTCCCTACCTCCCTTCACCAGTATGTTTCATATTTCCCTATTCACAGGAGAGCTCATCTGGAACGGACAACAAGGGAAGCTGAAGAGAGGTTCTTTCAGCTCTGCAAATCTCAGAAGAGGAAAGAGGTGAGAGAATCAAACCTCAGAGGCATTTTGTTTAAAAACCGACTCAAAAGTGCAAACGCTTCAGTGATTTTTTAAGCAGGGCTGCAGGCAGTTTCAAAGCTGCCCAAAGATAACCTGAATGACAGAAGAGATGCTACAAACATCAAGGCACATGTGAACAAGGTAACAACTATTTTTTCTATTCCATTTTTAAAAATCTCAAGAACATTTCATGAAGAATCTTTGCTAAGGTGATTTCCCAGGATGTAGGTAAAGATAAAGTTTTTGATATCAAACTGAATCAAAACTTGCATTTAAATAAAGACATGTATATACACAGATCAGGCTTGTTGTTACAAAGCACCGATGAATCATTTAAATAACTTCTATGCTGAGTTTGTTCCCAGTTGGAGTTCATGCTGAGTCTGACGTTTTGCCACATGTAGCTAAAATCAAACACAACTGCACTGTCTATTTAAAAGAAGAATAAATGAAGTACTGAATATTTTTTATATTGCACATGATTAAGGTGGTTTTTTAAATTAAATGGACTATAATCCAGTTAAATTTTCTTCCATAATTCCATAATCTAGCCAGACTAACCCAAGATAGTTGGAAAACTCCAAGATTAGTCTATTTAACACAGGCTCTATGGATACATACAAAGGGGACAATCCCACGTGCACGGCTCATGCACGGCACATGCAATGTGCATACACCTACGCATGCAGCTTGCGTACACTCCACGCGCAGCTCCGCTCTAAGGACTATGGCACACGCCGTGCATGTGGGTGTTGTGATTGTGCTCAAAGGGTATGCCAGAGAAAATAGCAGAGGCTGATGATACCTTTTCATTACTGCGCAAGACCATTCAGAATTGATAATGTCAGAACTTGAAAATAACCGAGGATTGATACTTCTATTGCATCGGTTTTCTCACATTAACTTTGGTTTTCAACACTCACTCTTTCATTGTGAACAAATTAGGAAGCATCCCCAAGTCACTCATATTAATGAAGTTCTGGGCACCAAACTATTTATTTTTTCCTCTGCTGTAAGTTAGGAAGTATATTTTAAATTGGGTTTATTCTATATATATATTATTATTACTGTAATTCATGCTTAATGCGCCACTGGACGATTATACTATTGCCTCACCTCCAATAGATAAGCAAGTATTATATAATGATTGAAAACCTTTATTGATGCTTCATTTTCCAAAATATTAGTTTTCATGGTCACAAGGACAAGTGAACTTTGAACCATTTGAAACACATAGAGAACAGAATAGAATATTTTGTGGATTACTTTTTAAACTTGTAATGTAAGGACCTGAATCTGCAGTTTTTACACATGCGAACATGCTGAGTGAAGTCAGTGGATACGCCGAAAGACTTTTCTCAAGAACAAGTGCTAAAATACTGAGCCACATCAGTACCTCACATATGTTTCCCATATATGTTTCCATTTTGCTGTACTCAACTCAATAAATGCAGATGAAATATGCAAAAGACTGTAATAGTTATTTCTCTGATTGTTAGCTTCCAGAATTATTTTTACCACATTAATGAGGTAATTTTTTGTGTGCTTCTGTTGAGTAGAACCCTTGACAAACCAAACTACTTTTAAGCTCTGTTGTACTGATTAAAAGAAACATTGTCAAGATAAAAAATAAAAAGGACCAGATTAGATTCCAACTGTTTTAAATATTTACATTGCATCTGAGAACCTGGCTCAAAACATATAAAATATCCTGGGTTGTTTTTTTAGTAACATCTTATGAACATGAAGCCGTTACAGATCCGATGTGCCTTTCATCATGTATTGATTTTTTGTTTGTGTGCTTTACTAAGAACAGACCATTAAACATGATGGAGCAGTTTTAGTTTTCAGTTCTTCTGCACTAAGCAAATGGCTATTGTATTTCAGTTCACAGCACAAAAAGGTGCAAGACTCCAATTATAGACGCATTTGAATTTTATTTAAATTAAATTCATGATATTTGTAGTCATGCCACATTGATTACAAAACAATTTGACTTACAAAGAAACTTGTTTCTTAGCAATCATAAACTCTTGTTTTAGTCATTCTATTACTGATATGCTGATTAGCTGATATTGCCACCCAGTGGCTTTATAATGATTAACACATAAAACGTAGACTAGAGACAGTACGTGGTTGCCATTGCCGACTTGGTTCCCAATGTAAGTGAGGAAGGCAAAGTAATTCAGATGATATCTTTAATCGAACCGCCTTCTATTGGTGAGAGTAGGCATGTTTCTGGGCCGCACAGAGTGCTTCCTCAGTAGGGTGGCCATGTATGCACATTTT
The DNA here is from genome assembly GCA_003113815.1 of Sphenodon punctatus. NCBI lineage: Eukaryota > Metazoa > Chordata > Lepidosauria > Sphenodontia > Sphenodontidae > Sphenodon > Sphenodon punctatus. Next base: position 529,592 of record QEPC01014531.1, read on the forward strand.
TAGAAGGTGCTTAACTTATGAGATATACAGGTAGCAGGACTGCATTGGAACCAATGCAGTCCTGCAACCTGTATATCTCATAAGTGCCCTCTAAAAATTTGCATATATGGCCACCCTATTCCTCAGGCTATTTGTTCTGACTTACTGCTTTCCTGAGGAAGGGCCTTGTGTGGTCGAAACCTTGCATGCTCTCACCCAGAGAAACTAGTCTAATAAAAAGATACCATCTGAACTACGTTGTCTCCATCTCTAAATAAAAACAACAAATAATGTAGAAACTAAAACTACGCCCACTTTAGCTATGAGAAAGAAACATCATATCCTGTTCCAGATGATATTGATCAAAACACCCGACTGGAGGAAAGAAGTGATGAAGTGAGCTTCTTAATTTTACCTGAATATTCAAAGTCAGAGACCTTCAGATCCCCTATGGACTCAAAATCTTTCTCTGTGAATATCCTTGATTATCAAGGATATTCACAGAGAAGACCTCCCCCTTTTCTATGTAGACACAGACACCCAGTTTCACACACCCCAAAAAGATGTCATGGGAAGTTTCCCTCATTGCAAAGGGGAAGGAAAGGGCTGAAACACTTCTCATCTCCCCTACCACTGAAGAATTGCTAGGATGAAACGGAAAATCTAGTTTCAGTATCAGCAAAAACGTATACAGCAAAAGTTGATTTCAATAGCCTTACAAATTTGAGGTACAAGCTTCATTCTTGTAGGCATTTACAAGTATACTACTGGGTAATGTACCACAAAATATAACCCAAAGAATCATCATTTGAATAAAGGCTTAGCCCTACTGATGCGTATGATCCACAGTGTGCATGTACCTCTCTCTCTGGGTGATTTCAGAGGTTATGCCTGCCGGGATCGACCGTGGGCCGTGGTGTGGTTTGGACCACGGGCGGGGGTGAAAGGGTGGGCGAACAGACGTCCCCCCCACTCGTGGGGAACGAGACACCACGGCCCGCGGTCAATCCCGGCGGCCGTAACGTCTGTTGCCTCCCCCCACCGCGGAGGGGGTGGGGCTGTGCGGTGCTGCGTGCGGCTGCACGGCCCCACCCCCCAGCGCCGCCGTTGGCCCGCCCCCCAACGCGACGGGCAGGAAGTGCGGCCTATCCAGCCGCACCGCCCGCCCGGGACCGGAACGGCGAACCCCAACTGTGGTGAAGGGTGAGTCAACAGACGTGACGAACCCTTCACCAAAGTCGTGGTGGCCATTGACCACGCTTCGTTATCTCCAGGTGGTGAGAGGTAACGAAGCGTGGTCAATGCAAATGCAGTCCGTGGTTAACTGTGGTGAACATCTGGATGCGAGCAAACAGACGTGCACCACAATTCACCACGGCCCGCGTTTGACTGTGGTTGTGGCGGGGTGAATATTTAACCCGTCACGTCTGAAATCACCCATTGTTGTGCTGGCCAACAGAGGACGTCTTGAAAAGACTTAGTTACTATGGGGACAACATGATTAATTCCAGCCAAGCAAAAATGTGTGTTTCTGAGTTTATATGACTGAATTAGGCATGCTTAACAAATGAAAATAAAAAAAAAACCCAACTCTAGATAACATCAGCTGCTTGTGGACCAAGGTAAAACTGAAGGTAATTGGGACTTCAACAGAGAAATCTGACAGAGGGATTAGGTGGGAGGTCACTGGAGGGTGGGTGTGGGTTGGGTTTGGGGGGGGATTGTATTTTAAATGTTTTTATATTGTATTTTATATTTTTTTGTAAGTTGCCCTAAGCGTTCAGGAATGGGCAGGATGTAAACAAAGAAATAAACTGAGGAAGTAAAGTTGAAGAAAAGAAGATTTCTTGGGTTTCACTAGACATATAGCAAAAAGATATTGAAGTGGGGGTGGGGGGGTCAAACTACACGGGACAGCACAAAGTAAAAGAAAAGACCAGGTACGGGGTTCAAGAGGAGATGAACGCATGAAACAGTCAAATTTCATATCAACATCTTCCTGCAGATATTATCGTAGACACTTGAGAGGAAAGCACGCTACATGTGGCTGAGCATAAATGGTCCACACACAATATCCCTCATTCCAAAACACTGTGAACAAAGAGCAAGTCACCACTAGGTGGAGATATCCGACTGAACTGAACAAATATGCAAGGCTGTAAATCACTTAAACCAAGTACACTTTTCAAACAAGAAGCTTATAAGCACAAATAAGAAAAGTGTGAGAAAGACTCCATTCACATAATACTCCCTATTTAGATAGGAACAAGAGGAGATTTTAAAGTTATCCATATGAAGTTAAAGTTATTCATATTAATAGAGAATAATTAGAATGTGGCAATGATCACACAGAGAACATCAAACTCAAGCTATTTAACCATATCCTCAAGGAATCTTCATTTATCAAGACATCAAGATCATACCTGCACCCCATCTTCAGCAGAGCCGTTGGGAGCTGCACCTGCGCTGATCGGCTTGGGAAGCTTCTCAAAGCAGTTTCCTGTCATACTCTTTGACCCCTCCTCATGTCTTGATTGGCGGGATTATAAATATTTATATATTGGTGTATTTTTGTATTTATGGTTTTGATTGTAAGCAGCCTCGAGCTGCTGGGAGCAGAAGAGGCGGGATATAAATATTTTAATAAATACAGAAATAAATAAATAGCGAGGCTATAAAAAGAAGGGGCAGAGTGCAGATGGCCTCTGTTCCTTCCAACTCCCACACCAGAACGATCCCCCTTTTAAAAAGAGCTCTGACATAGAGGGGAAGGAGGGTGGGTGGCGTGATTAAGCCCATCTCGAAGAACCAAGGTTACAGGTAAGTAACCGTAGTTTGTTCTTCAAGTGGGGTTCTGTCACACGGTTGGGAGTGTGTGAAACCGGATTCCCTGCAAGGTGGAGGGCGAGGTCTAGTTAAAAAGTAGAACTGATCTCCCAAAACCAGCGTCGGAGTGTGACAAGAGATTGAGCGCACGGTGTTTCACAAGTATGCTCGGAGCTCGATGTAGTGGCTTTGCATATTTGTTCTAGCGGGAACCTCCTGAACCATGCCACTGAAGCTGCCATAGCCCATACCATAAGAATATAAGAGGTGCCATACTGGGTCAGACCAATGGTCCATCTAGCCCAGCATCCTGTCACCAATAGTGGCCAATCACAGTGGCTTGGGACAAGCACCCAACAGGTCACAATGGGGAATCCATTTCCTGTTGTTTTCCCCCAGCTCCCGTCATGTTCCCTGATCCTGTCTGGCTAATAGCTGCTAATGGACCTATCTTCCAGAAACTTGTCCAAACCTCTATTAAATTCAGCTCTAGTACTGGCCCTTACCACAGCCTCTGGCAGTAGATTCCACAACCCAATTATACGCTGAGTGAAAAAATATTTTCTTT
>QEPC01014531.1:547874-573243 GCA_003113815.1 Sphenodon punctatus
GGGGGGGGGGGGGTTAGAGGGTTTTATCTCCTCTACCTTATTTATGGTTTTAGTGAGTTCCCGGGACCTGTTTAATATTGAATTGTACCTTTTGATATGTTTTAAATTGTTTTATATATCTTTTATATGTATTTTTTTAATTGTCGGAAGCCACCCCGAGCTGTTTTTAGGAGGGGCAGGGTAGAAATTTAGAAAATAAATAAATAAATAAATAAATAAACCAACCAACCAACAGAATTTCATCATTGCTAAACTCCAGTGTTGCCCAACCAAGATCCAAGCATATCAAGCTAAGCAAAAAAATCTTCAGGCAAGACAGAAGTGTCTAATTTGTTGATATTGTACAGTAGTCAGTTGTATCATGAAGATTTGTTTCCTAGAGTTTCTATTAAGGTTATTTTGTGGGGAAAGAGTGGTTGGAATTAAAAATGACCCAGAAGATTAATCTGTAGAAAAGGAGCAATGAAACAGAAATTAGTCATTTTTATCTAGCCATTTCCAGACCATTGCTGGATAAAATTTCCTTGTCGGACCATCTTCCCCAGAAAGTGTTCTTAAGCAAAGAGAGGGGAGAGCATCCATATCCTAGTGTGAGAATAATCTTTTTACACTTAACACAATGGAGTAAACACTGGACACTGAAAGTAGAAATTGGGTGGAAATAGAAGTGACAGTCGCACGGTGGTCCAACCAGGGCCGGGTCAGAAAGCTACGGCAGACTTGGCCCTAACCGAGTCAGGCCGCCAGGCTGCATGAGCACCAGCGCCCCATCCCCCACCATGGCAGCCAGTGACACCCAACCATGGCGGCTGGTCATGGCGGACCTGATCCAGGTCAGATCGGCCAGGCCACAGCAGACGTGATTGGCCGGATCTTTGCCCAGGCTGTCAGCTGGAACTTAGTCTGAGTGTGAGAACCCAGACTAGTTGCCAACATGGCCTAGGGCAATCCTGGCACATCTGGCGGCGCCTGCACAAACATGCAGATGAGGTCTAGTGCAAAGTGGGTCAAAGCAGGCTAGAGCAGCCCAATGTCACATCTGTTTTTACCCACTATTCTATATTGCTCTTTGAGCTGCTGGGTGCATTCTTCAGGCAGGAAGGAAATATATACTGCTATGCATGGCCCATTGTACGTCTGACAGACTCTGTATCTGTCAAGCAGAGGTTTCAAAATGTAAAAAGGAGCCCATAATGAAAAGCTGGAGTGTGGCGTGGCATCTAGAACATCATGTTTGTCTCTTTTTTTCCCTGCCAGTCATCCCAATGCATCACTCTGCATTCAGCAGTTGGCACAGAAACCGTAACAGCCTGATGCATCTTCCCAATTTGAGAACAAGTCAGCATTGAGCGGAGGCAGAACAGAGACTGAAGGAGGTGCAAAGAGGAAGACAACTGGGCTAGCAGTAGCATGAGCACTTGTTCAGTTGAATGGTTTGGATTCTGCCTGTATGGGATGACATACTATTCAGATTTGGGGGAAAAGATCATAGAAGCGATACCAATTATTGTAAGTAAACATTTATATTGCACTACCAATTTTTGTTGCAAGAAAAAAAAAGTGGGAGAGAAGGGCTTGAGCCAGCTCCCCCTCCTTGCAGTGCTATTAATTATTCCTATCCTTTGTTTCAAGCTGATTTCACCACTTCCTGCCCTGTATTTTTCTTATTTAGTATTTGAGACAGTTAATCACGCTAAACTTTCAAAAAATTCATTTTGCCAGATTTCAGAACTGATTTGGTGATAGTAGCAGCAAGAAAACCATTTTAGAATATATGAGCTTTCAAAACATAGGGACTGCATAAAGCTGTATAATGCAGCAGCTTCATACTCTAGCTTTCGCTGAAAATCCTACCATGGTTTGTCAAACGACTCAACACAGAAACGGTTTCTTATTCCTAATTCTGTAACAGAGAAACCGCTTCCCTATTATTGTAAATGCACATAAAGCTGCTAAGTCGCACTAACACGCATCCAAGTTCACACTCTAGTTTCTGGCTCAAGCATACTGCAATTACTTTACCACTACTATTATCATTTCTATAGTGCTACTAGTCGTACGCAGCGCTGTAGAACTATACATCCAGTTTATTGAGGCTTTTAACAAGAGTTCTCTAGGTCCAAACGTATGACTTTGCATGCTAAAAAACGGCCTTTTCATCAATGTGTTTGTGTATGCAGCAGAATCCAAGAAAGGCACATTGTCATCTCAGGCAGCTACTCTCTCTCATTTTCTCTGAATACTTTTCTCAAGCACATCTATGAATGATTTTATTTCTCCTGTCACACATGCTCCAAGCATGTTGGTTGCTCCTCGTTTAATAGTAGGGGCAAAGCACCTCAATGGGTTTTAGAAACACCAGATGAAAACCAGCTTATTTCAGTATAACCTAATCCAAAAATGTATGAAATTTAAAACAGAAGATTCCAAATCCCAGCTGTAAATGTGTTGACACACAGAGTGAGGAGAAAAAAACGTGCTCCGTGTTGGTGACAGCGTATGTCAAAGAGCATTACCCGAAGGAGGGGCAAGTTACAGTTGTGTGAGACTTGGATAACAATTTAGACACAGGATTTCAAACTGCCTTGATGTTTCTCCCACAAAACTATGTGCCTCCCACTCTTCCCAAGCTCTTGCAAAGTTGTGAATTTTCCATACTTAAGGTCTTGAGTGCAAGTTATTTAGTATTTGCTGCCAAAAGATTGAGTTTCCAATTCTCACTTAGTCAGAGGTTTTCCAAGTACACAAAGTATTCGTTCTCCCAGTTGTTAAAAATCCTGGCAGAGCTACACACTTTGGACAGCAGTAATCTATAGGTAGCATGCAACGTGGACAGAAGTACTATAAGGTTTCTTACTCTCGCCCCTCTTTGACCAGGAGATTAGACTGAAGGATCAGCATAAGGGGCCCGATCCAAATGCCACTGAAGTCGATGGGAGTCATTCCACCAATTGCCCTGGGTTTTGCGATCAAGCTAGGAATGAGCTACAAAGACCTTTAAATTAACTGCTGTTGCAAGTGGCCATAACTTCAGCATGTTGGTGTGTGGGGAAACCCATCTCTAGCTTCCAGTCAAGTCGCTTTGTGTTAACTTAAATGAAGTTAATTACAGTTTGCTTTGTTGAAAAGAAATACAAAATTCTCAATGCATCGTAAGAAAAAAAATATCCTGGTTTTATAGAGCTTTTTGATCTCCTGTCTAATGGCTTAGCTACATAATAATGATAAGGTTTAATGCCACAGGCAGGCACATGGTGGGTTTCCCATTAATCACAAGTAGGCTTTCATTCTTTGGATAGATGCTTTAATTACTATTTGAATCTCAAGTCCATACCCTTTTGTTTTCCCTTCAAATGGTTGGAAGGGGAGGGTGGCATAAATGTTAGGTCAATAAAAATCCTGATCAACTTGTTTAGTGAAAAACAAGAAGATCTTGTTAATTTTAATTAATATTAACCTTATTCATTTTTAGAACATTCCAGTATGAGTGTGTTTTTGGCGAGGATCGCGAAACCAACGACAGCTGAAGACTACAATGTGTATTTCAAAGGAGAAGACAAGAAATATTAAAATTGCAGGCTGCTTATTCATTTATGTATGTATTTATTACACTTTTACCCTACCCAGACACTCAGGGGGCTTACAACAACAAAAATATAAAATACAATAAAATACATTACAATCACTTAAAACCCCGACATCATTCCAACCACCCACCCCGCCCTTTATCCCCACCTACCACCCACCAGTCCTCCTCCCTAAGACTCCTTACCCAGTCCCACCCAACCCTATCCCTGCCTACCAAATGCCCGGCCAAACAAAAAGATCTTACATCTTCTCCAGAAGATGAACAGGCTCAGATTTAGGTGGACCTCCAAGGGGAGAGAGTTCCGTAACTGTGGGGCAGCAACCAAGAAAGCCTCCCCGCATGCCCTCGTAGCAACTTCATGGGCAGTTGGCACTCGCAAGAGGGCCACCTTGGTCAACCTCAAAGGCCATGCCAGGACATAGGGGGAAGAGGTGGTCTTTCAGATACCTGGGGCCCAAGCTGTTTAAGGCTTTATAGGTTAAAGCCAGGACCCTAAATTGTGCCCGGAAAGCTATCGGCAGCCACTACAGACTCTGGAGCACCCATGTAATGTGCTCCTGGCAACCCATCCCCAACAGAAAGTGAGCCGCCGCGTTCTGCACCAACTCCAGCTTCCAAACAGTCTTCAAGGGCAGCCCCACGTAGAGTACATTGTAATAGTCTAACCTTGAAAGAACTAACAAAATCAGCAGGGTGCAATTTCACCTGACCATTTCTAAGCAGAGATCATCAACCAACATCACAAGGGGGAGGGGGGGCATAAGGGTGGGTTTTTTACCACTGGTTTTACCTCCTTGCTGTTGTTTTTATTATCTTAGTAATCCTTTTATGTACTGTTTTTATATATTATTTTTATACATTGTTTAAAATATTTTGTGAGCCTCCCCGAGCTGCCGTAGGGCTGGAGGGAGCGGGATATAAGTTATTGAATGAATGAATAAATAAAGTGCAGTCTCAGTGCCATGCCCAGAATGAAAACCTGACTGACATGGGTCCAGGAAACTGATAAACGGAGGTTACTTACCAGTAACTCTGTTCTTCGAGAGAGCTCCGCGTATTCTCACTCTTGAGATTTACTTCCTGCTCCGCAGGTACCGGAAAACCTCTCGTCAGCAGTATCCAGGCAGATTACGCCTGGAAAAGACTAGAATATGGTGAGGGCTCCGCCCCCTCCACTCCCCCTCCCATCCCGAGAAAAGCGCGGGCCCGCATCACGAGGGATGGAAGGATAAATAGGGGGAGGAGCCCTCACCGCCTCAGTTCCTTCCAACCCAGCCTGGAAGACCTGGTATGTCCATCCACGACTGAGGGGAAGGTGGGCGGGATGTGAGAATACGCGGAGCTCTCTCGAAGAACAGAGTTACTGGTAAGTAACCTCCGTTTCTTCTTCGAGGATCTCCGCGATTCTCACTCTTGGGAGAGTAATAAGCAGTTCTAGTTATCTCACCTCAAGGAGGAGGGAGTCGAGGATGATCACTCAAGAAGGAGTCCAGCACTGCTCTCCCCACCTGGGAATCTGCTCTGGCCGCCAGGTCCAAAGAGTAATGCCTTGTAAACGTATGGACAGACGCCCATGTGGCAGCCCTACAGATATCAGACAAATTTATCCCTTGGAAGTTCGCCAACGAAGCGGCAGTGGCTCTAGTAGAATGAGCCCTCAAACCTGCAGGCGGAACCTTGTCTGCTAAGGCATAACATTTCTGTATGCACAACAAAATCCACTTTGAAAGTCTCTGTGTGGAAAGCTTGACTCCAATCCTTTGACCCCCATATGAAATGAATAGGGAATCACACGCTCTTATCGATTTGGTTCTATCGATGTAGAAAGCCAGAGTTCTTTTAACGTCTAACGTATGCAACATTTGTTCCTCAACAGAGGTATGAGGCTTAGGAAAGAAAACTGGTAGAGAGATAGTCTGATTAAGATGAAAACTGGAAATTACTTTGGGAACAAAAGAGGGATCAATTCGCAGATCAACTTTATCCCTGTGGAACAGCATATACGGAGGTGAAGCTCTAAGGGCTGTGAGCTCACTCACCCTCCTAGCTGAGGTAATAGCTACTAAAAACGCCGTTTTAATAGACAAATTCTCCATGCTACAAGAAGCTAAGGGTTCGAAAGGGGGAGACATTAACTTAGACAGCACAAGATTCAAGTCCCACTGAGGGGCAGGGCTTGACCTCTGAGGAAAAGTGTTCCTTAGTCCTTTCCAAAACGACTTCATTAATTTGTGTGAAAAAAGAGTTCCACTGTCATCTGGTTGCAAACGTGAAGAAAGAGCTGCCAGATGAACTTTTATGGAAGCCAAGGACAAATGCAACTTCTGCAGATTCAGAAGATAGAGAAAGACATGGTTCATGTCCAAAGTTTGCAAAGAGATGGACTGCGTCGTACACCAGCTACAGAATCGTCTCCACTTCAGTTGATAACATTTGCGGGTTGAAGGTCTTCTTGAATTTAGAAGTATTTCTGAAACTTCCGGCGGTAAATTGCTCATTGGGGTAGAATCAACCAAGCGGAGAGGTGGAGCATCTGTAGATCGTGGTGAAGAATTTCCCCCCGTTCTCGGGAGAGCAGATCGTAGATCACCGGAAGCCTCTTGATTTGTGTCGCCATTCCCAGTAGGGTTTGGAACCAGGTTTGGCGGGGCCAAAAAGGAGCAATCAGGATGAGATGAGCCCTGTCCGTCCTGACTTTGCACAATACTCTGTGAATGAGGGGAAATGGTGGAAACGCATAAAGGAATGTCCCGTGCCAAGAGATGGCAAAGGCGTCCGATATCGATTCTGGTGCCATACCTGCTCGGCTGCAGAATCTCGGTAGTTTGGCGTTCTTCTGTGATGCGAACAAGTCTATCACTGGGGTTCCCCAGTCTCGAAATATGTCTGTCAAGACCTCTTCTTTCAGTGACCATTCGTGTTGGTCCGTTGACTTGCGACTGAGGTAATCCGCCCTCGAGTTGTCGTGTCCTGCCAAGTGAATGGCGTGCACATGTATGTCGTGATCTATACACCAGTGCCAGATGGTCTCTGCTTCCTTTGACAAACGGGTGGAATGTGCTCCCCCTTGTTTGTTTACATACCACATGGCTGTGGTATTGTCTGTTACGATTTGAATGTTCTGACCCTTGATACGGGGAAGCAAGGCCTTCAATGCCCAACGTATGGCTCGCAGTTCTAACATGTTGATGTGCAGGTGTGTCTCCTCTTGAGACCAGAGACCATGCACTTTGATGTCCTCTATGTGCGCACCCCATCCAGTCAGGGATGCGTCTGTTGTAATGACCCCCCGGGTGCTGGGAGTATCGAAGGGTACCCCCTTTAGAACGTGCTCTGCATTTGCCCACCACTGTAAGTTTAGAAGAAGTTCCTTCGTTATGCAAAGTTTCATGTTGAGGGGGTGGATGGCGGGCGCGTAGTTGCTGGCTAGCCATTGTTGTAGGGGTCTCATGTGCAGGCGTGCATGTGGTGTTACCATAGTGGTGGAAGCCATTAGTCCCTGTAAGTGCAGGAAAAAACGAACTGGCTTGGTGGGATGCGTTTGGAGAATGCCTAATGCATGTCGTATGGCGACAAGTCTCTCTTTTGGAAGGTACGCTTTCGCGTGTCTGGTGTCCAAGATTGCCCCTATAAAGGGTAGTCGTTGTGTCGGGTGCACGTGTGACTTTGCCAAGTTGAGAACAAACCCCAGGTCCCTGAGGAGTGACATAGTTAGCTCCACGTGTTTCACAAGCTCTTGTCGCGACCTCGCCGCCAACAGCCAATCGTCTAGATACGGGAAGATTCTGACACCTTGCCTTCTCAGATAGGCTGCTACGACAGCCACGCATTTGGTGAAAACGCGTGGTGCTGTGGACAGTCCGAAAGGAAGGACCCGGTACTGGAAGAGAAGGTCCCCTGCAACGAATCGCAAGAATTTACGGTGAGAAGGGCGTATTGAGATGTGGAAATAGGCGTCTTTTAGATCAAGGGAGGCCAACCAGTCGCCTTGCTGCAAACCCATGAAAATGACCGGTAAGGAGGTCATACGAAATTTAAACCTTTTAACGAATTTGTTGAGATATCTCAGGTCCAGTATGGGTCGAGACCCCTTATCTTTTTTGGGGACCACAAAAAACCTAGAGTAGAATCCAGAACTATGTTCATCTCTGGGAATGAGTTCGACAGCCCCCTTGTCGATGAGTTTTTGAATTTCAACTAGTATTTGAGTAGAGGGGAGGGGTGCCCCAGGGGGGCAAGGTGAGAGGGGAGGGGTAGTGTGGAATTGTATGGCATACCCCAGTTGTATTATCTCTCTGACCCAGCGATCAGACGAGATGGCTTCCCATACATGTAGATAAGGCAATAGGCGGTCCTGGAATGAGGGATCATCCTCATCATCTCCCTTGATCAAGGTATTATTAAAAACGTGATTTTGCCTGTTGTCCAGACGACGAACTAGGAGAGGGTTTGCCCCTGCCCCTTTGTCTGCCAAATGTTTTGCGCTGCTGAGCACCCTGTTGCTGGTAATGGGGCTGATTATGTTGCTGGAATCTTTTACCAGCTTGGAAATAGTTATAATTTTGGTAGGGTGTTCTTCTGGACGAGAAAGCATAGCCCTGTGTAAAGGACTTCTTACGTATAGCCCTGACTACACCCGTGGATCTTGCCGTTTGGTTCATTTCTTTGATCTTTTTTAGAGTGTCGTCGGTAGATGCAGAGAAAAGACCCTCACAATCGAACGGCAAATCCTCTATTCTGGTTTTGTTCTCTTGGGTGAGAGCCGTAGAACGAAGCCAAGCATGCCTACGAAGTGCTATGGCCGAAGCCATCCCTCTGGCATTGGCATCTGCCACATGCATATTAGCAGTTAACTGAAATTGGGCCATTTGCATGCCCTCTTTCTGCAGTGCTGCCAACTGGTTGGGGTCTGATGTAGTGCCAATCTTAGACCACAACCAGTGCTGATAGCCGCACATGGCTGAAGCATAGTTGGCAATTCTAAAGGACAGAGAGTCCGAAGAGAACACTTTCCTGCCAAGCACATCCAGCCTTCTTCCCTCCCTGTCTGCCGGGGAAGTTTGTATTCCCCCCGCTCTGGATCTTACGGAGGCAGCCGCTATTACTAAGGAATTGGGAGGGGGATGGTTGTGAAAAATTTGCGCCCCTTCTTTGGGTACAGAATATAAAGAATCTGCCAATTTGTTGGTAGGAGAGACAGAGGCCGGCTTTGCCCATAGCACAGTGGCTGGTTCCAGCAGCTGATCTAGCAAGGGCAAAGTTACATGTCCAGATTCCCCTGACCCCAGTATGCCAAAAATGGGTCCTGTCTGGGCCTTTTTAACGACCTTCGTGGGCAGTTTAGGGAGAGAGGATGCCATTCTCCTCAACATAGACTGGAACGCCTTAGAGTCCTCTGTGGCTAACGACATATTAGCGTCCGATATGGTATCAGGGGGTGGTGGGGAGATGGTCTCGTCCTCCTCAAGCGATGGAGATGACGATGAGGACGATCGTGATGCCGACGCCCCCGGGGAAGCCATCCGGGGTACCGTCGGTACCGATGGTACCGTGTCCTCTCTATGGGCCCCCAACAGGGAGGTCAGGAGCTGCGTAGCCCCCGATGGCGCTAACCTCATTCCCGGTCCAGACTCGAGCGTCTCAGTGCCGACGGTTCCGAGGTCCAAGGGTGCCTGTACCGACCCCGTCTCCGACGGTGGGGGACGAGATATGGTAGCCGTCGGTGCCGCTCTAGGTGGAGCCGGAGGCACATAGGGGTGCTCCCGTGCCGGAAGTGTAGGGTACTCGAAGTCCTGCGCATACGAAGGAGGACTGCGTGATCGGTACCGATAATCCCGGCCATAGCCATAGTCCCGATGTCCGTGCCTCGGTGAACAGCACGAGCAAGGTGAGCGTGATCGGCGCTCCAAGTGGTACCGGAGGGATGTGTGTTCGTTCCGGTATCTAGGTGATCGGGATCGAGAATGGTAATGCGGAGATTTGGAGCGAGACTCTCTTCGCACCGTCGGTACCGTAAGTAGAAGAGGTGGTACCGATCGAGACAGCGGAGTCGGCGGTGCCGTCCCCCTCGTCGATCCCGACGGTCGTGGGGATTGCTGTCCTGTAATCACCGTCGGTGCCGCCGGTGCCGGCTCCCGTGAAGAGCTTTTCTTTTTCTTTTTCTTTTTATCCCCGCTCTTGGTCCCCCGCTCCGAAGAGTGCGCGACTCCCCGCGCACCTGGTATCTCGGTACCGCTACCCGTCATGCGCCTAGGGCTGGACGCGTGTGTAGCGATGCTCCCCTCCGCGGAGCGGCCGGTACCGGCAATCTGCATGTCGAGCGGCCCCTCGGTCCCGAGTTCGCCGGTGCGGGCGGTACCGGTGTGGGGACTTGCCCTCGGTTTGGGCGGTACCGTCGGTGCCGGAACCGTTGGAGCCGGAATTTCCATCGGCCTGGAGTGCCGGGCGGGGAGCCTCAGGGGCCCCTCTTCACCGCCCTCTAGTGCCCTTTTAGTTAAGATGTCTTGTAGCCGTAGCGCCCTGGCTCGCTTAGCTCTGTTCGAGAGCACCGAGCAGGCCCCGCAGGTCCGGGTATTATGACCTTCTCCCAAGCAGGTTAGGCAACGATCGTGCTGGTCGCTAACTGAGAGGGTAGCCGGGCAAGAGCCACAGCGTTTAAAGCCCGGCTGTTTGGGCATTCTGTTTGCCCCGAAGGGTGCAACGGCCCGGGGAATGTCCCGCGGGCTAGGGCGGCACTCCTACTCACAATCCTTTTTAATCTTCTTTCTAATCTTCTTTTCTAATCTTCTTTTAGCTGACAACAACGCTGAAAAGCGCCGAGAAGTCTTCCAACGCCACGCGGTTGGAAGGAACTGAGGCGGTGAGGGCTCCTCCCCCTATTTATCCTTCCATCCCTCGTGATGCGGGCCCGCGCTTTTCTCGGGATGGGAGGGGGAGTGGAAGGGGCGGAGCCCTCACCATATTCTAGTCTTTTCCAGGCGTAATCTGCCTGGATACTGCTGACGAGAGGTTTTCCAGTACCTGTGGAGCAGGAAGTAAATCCCAAGAGTGAGAATCGCGGAGATCCTCGAAGAAGAACATCGCGATGCTCCCAGAGCTGCAAGGCAACCACCCATTCAATAGCCTTCCCTTAAAAAGGGAGATTAGAGACAGGGTGATAGCTGGCAGGAGAGTCAACATCAAGAAATGGTTTCTTGAGCAGGGGGCAGATGACCGCAGTCTTGAGGCCGTCAGGTACCCTGCCTTTCCTAAGGGAGGCACTTTCCTAAGGGAGCAGTGCCCATGTCAAGCCAAAAACAATTTATTTATTTATTTATTTAAAATGTATATCCCGCCCCTCCTGCCCTCAGGGCAGCCCGGGGCGCCGAACAACATTCAATAAAAATATTTTTAAAATTAAAAACTTACAATATGTGGGAGAAAGCCCCCCCCCCTCACCAAAAGCCTGACGGAACAGCCAGGTCTTACATTAACGCTGAAACAGCAGGAGAGTGGGAGCCAGCCGAGCCTCCTCCGGGAATGAATTCCACAGCACAGGGGCGGCCACCAAAAAAGATCTAACATCGATGGCCACCTGCCTCGCCAGGGGAACCTCCAAAAAAGCTTCCATGGACGATGTCAAGGGTCGCACGGGCACATGGGGAGTGAGGCGGTCCCACAGATAAGCAGGGCCCAGGCCGTGAAGGGCTTTAAAGGTTAAAACCAGCACCTTGAACCTGGCACGGGACTTTATAGGCAGCCAGTGCAGAGCCCGGAGCACTGGTGTCATGAGCTCCCTGCGACCCGCCCCCGTCAGAAGATGGGCCGTGGCATTCTGCACCAGCTGCAGCCTCCGGACCAGCTTCTCGGGCAGCCCCACGTAGAGCGCGTTGCAGTAATCCAGCCTCGAGGTGACGAAGGCATGGATGATGACACTGCCTACAAAGTCGGTGGCAAACACATGATCACAGTGGGCATCCAATAACGCTAACTCCAGGTGGAGGATTTAATAAGCTATTCATCATCCAGAAAAGCTCTGCTGGACGGCACTTTGCAGACGCTATGGCGGTAACGAAGAGAACTTTCTTCACCGTCACCACAACCACTGCAATGCACTCTGCAAGGGACCACCCTAGATGACTGTTCGGAAGCTGCAGTTGGTGCACAATATGGTAGCTTGGCTTGGTTCCTTTTGGGGATGAGTCACTGGGAGCACATTACAACTGTGCTTCACAGTCTGCATTGGTTACCTATAGCGTTCTTGGTACAATTCAAGGTGCTGGTTTTGACCTTTAAAGCCCTAAGCAGCCTGGGCCCCTCACATACGTGAAAGCCCAACTTTCCTTCCATGCTCCACTCTGACCGCTGTGGTCGGCCAGGAGTGCTCTCTTGCAGGTACCACCTGCCAATCGTGTCTATACGACAAAGACCCGCAGAGAGATGTTCTCAGTTGCTGCCCCGGTATTATGGAACTCCTTTCCCCCAGAGGCCGTGCTTGAGCATATTCCAGAGGCAGTGTAGAACCTTTCTTTTTGGCAAAGCATTTGGCAGGTGGGGACAGGGGTTGAAGTGGGTGGGTTTCTGGGGTGAGGGTGGGGAGTTTTTAAGGGATTTTATTGTATTTTTATTGTACTTTGTGTGTTTTTATTATTGTAAG
Source organism: Sphenodon punctatus (assembly GCA_003113815.1). Taxonomy (NCBI): domain Eukaryota; kingdom Metazoa; phylum Chordata; class Lepidosauria; order Sphenodontia; family Sphenodontidae; genus Sphenodon; species Sphenodon punctatus. The sequence continues at coordinate 560,099 of QEPC01014531.1, forward strand.
CCATCCTGAGCCTTCGGAGAGGGTCGGGGTATAAATGTTAATAAATAAATAAAATAAATCTTATCTTTCAACTAATCACAGGGACCAAGATAGTCATTTTATGCATTACTAGACCTTATTTTCCATCTTTCCTTGTATATCTATTCTGCATTTAGCTTTTATTACAAGTAATATTCAATTACCTGACTACTAGTATAGTTAAATTCACTTGCTTTAGTAAAACTCATTTCTTATAAATCTCTGACTGTGTAATTTCCTGTGTGGGGGAAATCATAAATCAGAGTGAACCTAGGTTGAGGCATATTTTTCCTCTTGAACCTATAATTCTACAAGTGATGTAGCCTTTCCTCATGCACAATAGTTCTTACAGAGTATAATTCTATCTCACAGACTTACCTTCATCTGCTGTGCTGCTAAACTTACAAACTCTTGACATAATCATGACTAAGACTCTCAGACAAGTTGACAAGCAGAATGGAATGCCAGAGCAGGGTTGGGAGCAAACAACAACAACTAGAGAGGAATCACTGGGAAATCTGGCTGCAGTAAAACATAAATGGCCAAGGTCTTGGACTCTTAGATTTTCCCAGATACAATAAACTCATCCTTGCCAGTACTTTGCATCCTGGTTAATAACACTGTGGCATGTCCCCAATAGGGAACAGAGCAACCAGACAGACTACATCTTAAGTAGGGATGGGAGTCTGGGCGAAATTTTGGTTTCGGTTCTCATAAATTTCCGTTCTTTTTCTGTTTCAGTACTATCGGATCTTTTGCATTGTTTTTTGTATCGGTTTTTTAACATTGCAGTTTTTCAATGGGGGACAAACCACAGTGTTAAAATCCGGTACAAAAATCACTGCAAAAGGTTCAATAGTACAGAAACTGAAAAAGAACCAAAATTTTGGATTAATCGGAAATGGCCATTTTCGGGTACTTTCAGTTTTATCTGAAACCGAAATTCCCATCCCTAATCTTAAGGCAATAATGCTGTCAGCCAGCAAACACACACGCAAGTCATACAATATTCCAGGAGCTTCTATTAGGAGCTCCAAAGTCATTGCAGAACTGTACAAAGGGTACTGTGAGGATCTGTCCCACCACAGCCTAAAGGATGACCTTACCATCATCAACAGAATAAGGGATAGATGAAGTTGCCCATCTTAAAAGTAGAAGTAGCAGTACACGGTTTCAAAACAGGTAGATCAACAGCAATCAACATCCTGGCAGAACTGCTAAAAACAGGGCGACGTGATCACCGACATTTCAAAATGTGTAATATGATCTGGCAGTCAGGGAGGAGGTCAGTCCTATGGGCATGATCATCTATAGTGATGCCAGTGATTTCCAAGAGAGGAAATTTTCAATAATGCAAAAGCTACTATACTATCAGGCTATCCAGTCACCCAAGCAAAGTACTAAGAGTCTCAAGCAGATGCACAGGTTGCAGAAGTACAAGCAGGTTTGAGGGCAGTAATATGAAGCACAACATCGTGAACCTCTTTATTTGATTGTGTACGGCAAGCAGCATGATTGGCTTGAATAAAGAATGTATTGTTGCAAAAGAATAGTAACAGCTACTTGAGCAGGGAATCAATTTGCAGGTGCCTGGGAGCTGTTGGCGTCCAGGAAACTGAGGCTGGGAACTGGTTCAGGAGTATAGTGGGGCAAGAACAGTTTAATATCATGGTAGCAGGGATGGGAATTTCGGTTTCGGATAAAACTGAAAGTACCCGAAAATGGCCATTTCGGATTAATCAGAAATTTTGGTTCTTTTTCAGTTTCGGTACTATCAGATCTTTTGCATTGATTTTTGTACCGGATTTTTAACACTGCAGTTTGTCCCCCATTGAAAAAAGGCAATGTTAAAAATCTGGTACGAAAACCAATGCAAAAGATCCGATGGTACCAAAACCGAAAAAGAACCGACATACATGAGAACCGAAACCAAAATTGACCGAAACCAAAATTTTGCCCAGAGTCCCATCCCTACATGATAGTCTAGTGACTGAACTTCTTAAAAAATATTTTTTTTTGCTCCCAGAGTTCGATCTGAAATTTCATGCCCTGACTTAAGCCCTCTATAGCTGCAGACAGAGCAGTCCTGATGGGCAAAACATTTTCAATAAAAGACTGGACAGGCGTCTATCTGGGATGCTTAGGTAGAGGATATCCTTCCTGAGGGTAAGGGGCTGAACCATGAGGTCTCTTCAGCTCCCCAGTTCCATGATTGGATGGATCCACACAACAGTCAGGATGTGGGACACTCCATTTCCTGCATCTGTCCTCTGTATCCAGTTCCTACACAAAACCACTGAGCTCAGGGCAAAGGAACAGAGACCGTTTTAAAATGGGATGCGCCCATGCACGTCCACCCATTCCCCCCACACCTGAGTGCTCATCTGAAGGGGGCATGGGTAGGTGTCCGCTCCCGTGACCCATACACTGCTCACGCATGCCCACGTATGGAGCATCTGGGATGCTCTGTGCAGGGGCAGGAGTGAGCAATGCGTGAGTAAGGGCACACACCCATCCCAGCCCATTTAAATGCCCCCCTCTCCACTCACCAGACGTGCATTGGCACTCCACACGGCGCACATGGACTCGCCCACCCACACCCCCAGTCGTGCCCATTTAAAAATGGCCAGAGATAACGGCATGCACACAGAGACCGGGGAGAGACCCGTGGCATGGATCCATGATCTGAACCCTCCTCTTTCTCAGCACACCCTGTAGCTTCCCTGCCTTCGACTTCTATGTGGACCTTTGGAGCTTGTATTAACTTTCAAAGTGGCCCCTGGGAGAAAAAAGGTTCCCCATCCGTGGGGTAAGACATCTGTTTCATGTGACTAGGGCTCCCTGTTTTTACTTTGTCACGTTATGTCAGAAGCTTTTGAAAACTCTGAAGGGCCATTATCCTTTGGACGGAGGTAGAAAGATTTGCAACCTCGGCTTTATGGACACTATCAATTTAACGGGAGGAAAGACCAGAACTAGCAGACTTAACAAGGTTAGATAGTTATACTAGTGCAATGGCTTGCAAAAAAAAAAAAAAAAAAGATATCGATCAGTGCATAAAATAGAATGTTTGCAGCTCTGCAAAACCACAACCATTTTGGAGATCTCTCCAATTCAGCTGCACTAAACTGAGGAGCCTTAACCGCAGCTGAGGCAGAGGGGCAGAGCCAAGAGAGTGAGAGGCTGGGTTGATGGGGGAGAACATACACAAGGTGGAAAGAGGCCATGGAGCAGGAGAGATAACAATGGGAAAGGAGGCCTGCTCTCTGCTTACACTGCCATGGTCAGTACCACATTGTTGTACAAAGATGTGTTATGTGGGGATGATTATTTGTCAATGAATATGCAATTGATTACTTGTACATTATCTGCTATCTTTGTATTTTACATCATTTTATTTCAAAACACCTATTTTCGAAGCACATGGGCTGCTTGCAGAGTAGCCCCTGATTAAATAATAGATCCAGCCCTTCAGGAGCACAAGTCGAAGCTTGTAAACACGTTAATGTCTGTCAGGAGCAGTTAGACAAAAGCAAAGAGAAATAGGACCTGAACAAGAAGCAAAGGGGAAAGCAAACCTTAGAGGAGCTGCTTGGCTGGGAAATAAACCAGATGCTAAAAGTTGTCTTTTGCAATCCAGGAGATTCAGAAGGGTTTCACAAGAAAAAAATATTCTTGTTTGGAAAAGGAGAACAGCACAGACCAAAAGAAGGAAAGTACACCGCCCACAAGCTGTGCAGCAGTGACAGCAGCAAGCACTTTAGATGAAGCTATTGCAAACAAGTACAAGGACTTCAGTCACAAATTTACTTTGGACAGGAAATTGCAAAACGAATTGCAGTATAAATCCACTGCAGCCTGCTAGTGATCTAGCAACATGAGGCAGCGAAAAAGGGGCAGATAAACATTTGATTATACTGAATTGCAGAATTACAAAGAATCCAGCCTCTTTTCCACAAGATTCATTGGGTTAAGATTTGTCAGTAAATTTATTTTTCAAAGTCGTGTCCAAGGGAGAAAAGGTGTCCACAGACAGATTCCAATCTTCTCTCCTTGTTGTCTTTTTGACAAGGAAAGCTTAGATCTGCAAGGACAGCAAGAATCTATGGGTGTTTTTACACACACCTTTCTCCTGCGTGTTTGCTGTTACATCCTAAACTTTCTGTGTGTCTAAATCACTCACCCAGATCTTAAACATCTGGCTCTTTGAACTTCTGCATAGAACTTCTCCCAGAACCTGTGTGTGTAAAATGTTCTCCAGGTAAACTGCTTTGATCCAGGCAGCTGTGGTCACTTGGTTTCCATGGCAGTCCCTCAGGTCTACAGCTGCGGCTACTTTAGGCTGCCTCAGGGCAGTGTTTGTGTGAAGAATGTATCCAGAACTTACTTATAGACTTGCAAACCCAGAAGATTGAAAGATCAGCATTTTAAGGTGTGTGTAAAAATGCCCAATGTTTGGTAGGTTTGATGCTTTGCTCAGACGACAGATTAGCCTGCTGGAATCTGAGGTCGCCTCATGGAGGCGATTCACACGTGACAAACCAGACAGACGGGCAGGCATTCCTCCCCACCACTAAGACATGGTCACGTTCTAGGTGTCCTAGCAGACTTGCACGAGCGTGGAGGCTGTGTACAGTCTAACCAGCAGGAGGCAACCACTTGGGTGCACATTCGCCTGCATCAGATTCAGACAGCATTTGCCCGCATGGCAGGCTCCAAATTCACTGGGATGATGCTGTGAGTGGCAGCTACAGGATGGACGGGTGCAGGCGAGCATTTGGCAGCCAACTAACAGATGGGCAGGTGGCCACCCATCCAGTGGGGGCTAATCTGGGCTACTGCCTCATCTATTTTCACCTAGAATGAACTAGAAGAAGCTGCATGATTGGATTAAAGACACAAGAATAACTCAGGCTGCTTGCACACGAGACAGGAGGGGCGAGGAAGGAACTGCTCTGAGCTGAAATCACGTCAGGGGGATCACATGAAGGTCTGCTTACGTGCAGCAGCGTTTAGCCCATTTCTGCCATGATTTCAGCGATGGGAGACAGGGCTGGATTTTCAGCCCCATCTCCTGTCACTGAAACCATGGCAGAAATGAGCTAATCACATGGGAAAAAAACCACGCACATGAGCAGAACTTCACGTGATCCCCTTGACATGATTTCAGCTCACAGCTGTGTCCCCCCCCCCCTTCTGTCAATTGGGCAAGTGGCTTCTGTCCATCTACCGCTATTTCGAATTGAAAAATCTGTAAAAGGGAGTTTGAAAATCTATCCTGGAGTTGATGGTAGTTTACAAAACTAACTTGGGCCAAAGATGTAAAATGGCATGAAATTTGGAAATGTATCTTGTATTTCACATTATCTTTACCTGAATAGCATTTTTCATTTCCTGGATCTAATAGCACAATAGGAGGGCCATGGGAACAGCCATGGCACTTCAGAGTTGCTTAGCTTAGCAAAACAGTCTTAGAACTACACCTCCAAGAAGCAACGCTGCATCAGAATCAGAAAATATGCATGCAATCACATTATCTTTCCTGATGGTCTCAGAATTAATTCATAGAAGAATATGCAAAACCAGTCCTAAATGGTGTTCTCTAAAAAATGCAGATGTGTGGTTTGCACGCAGCAGAGTCAAGTGTGGATATGAATAGCTTCTTTGGAAATGTCCCAAAACTCTTCAACTAGTTTAGTTCTAGTCCTGGTTGATGGGTGGTGGCGGGAAATCTACAATACGCTGCAAACATTTCATTGCACAGAATGCCACAGATTCACCGTGCATGAGAACTGAAGCCGTAAAACCAGCTAAGAGGCAGAAATAAATTCTTCAAGCTTTGATTATACTGCAGTAAAAACCCCAAATGATTAATATTTTCCAAATCTGTTCTACTGGCAACGTTCTAGTTTAAAGTCCTACAAAATGTAAAATGTTTACTTCTAGATTTCGAGCTTACAGTTAATGAAGAGTCCAGACTGATGAAATAATTTTTGAGTAACTGGAGCACCTTTGAGAATCTTTGCCTCTTGATGAGTTAAAACTTGTAGCCACTGACACAGTTCTTAAAATTTCAAAAAAAAGAGGAAAGACTTATCTTCCATAGTGAAGATAAGACAGTAGACCAGCATATAGAATAATAAAAACCAAGCAACAGAGTTCAAGGTTGATTCTTTGTACATCGCTCTAGACATGCTTATCTGTAAAATTACAAGATCTGAAAAAGCTACAAAAAATCAAAAACATATTCACATATCTGGACTCTGACTACAGAGGGTGCCAATTCCAGTATCAAAGGTTGGGAACTCTGTTGTTGGTGGAAATAAGCAAACTTTCAAACTACATGCCGGGCCCTTCCTCAGGCATGTAGCGTAACTAGTAGAAATATATAAACTGAGCAAATGTAGAGCAGGTCTGTATGAGGGGGGCATGGAATAAGTGGAAGTGGATAAGATGAGGTAGCAGGTTGTGAAGGGGATAAAGAGAGAGGGAGATGTGCCAGACATTTAAAAACAGCTGTAACATTATATATTGGTGTAGGGGACCCAGGGACAATAGGTGGTGGGAAACACACAGAGATGGCCAACAGAGGGGTAGAGGGTATAGTGGACTGGGAAACATTATCAGGTGAAGGGAATACGCATGTCAAAAAAACTGGGTTCACAGTAACACAAAGATGTTTAGCTGACAGGGTCGGGGAAACAAAGGGTCTAAATGATTTCTAGGAAGATGGTGCAGAGGATAACAGAAATTAAAAATGCAGTATACTATAAGGTATTACAGATATTTGTAGTGGCTGGAGAAATATTGGTCCTTGTTAAGTTCATTATTTTTGGTAGGAAATCAAGTTATGAATTTTAGTTCCCAGGCCTATCTTCTGAGGGTAGTGTTCTGTTTAGGTTTCCTTTGAGGATGAGGACTGAGAAGTCTGAAATGGATTGGTTGTCCTGGGAAAAGTGATTGCCCACGGCAGAGTCAGTAATTTTGTTCATAACTGTATGTCTATGTGAGTTCATGTGTTGGTGTAAGGTTTGCTGGATTTCGCCAATGTCGTTTCCATGGTGGCTTTTGGTGCACTGAATGAAACACACCACACTTTGGGATCTGCATGTGTAGTTGCCTTGTATATGGAATGGTTTCCTGTGGGGGTGTTGATGGTGGTGGTGGTAGAAATGTGTTGGCAGGTTTTGCATCCACGGTTCTGGCAAGGTTTTGTTCTTGTTGACATTGGGTTTTCCTGGGTGGTTGGTAGTTTGTTCTGGATGATCTGTTGTGAGAGGTTTGGGGGTGGTTTAAAGGCCAGAAGATGGTGGTTCAGGGAAGATATTTTTTTTAGGCATTTGTGCCCATCAAGTGTGGTTTGTAGCTGCTGTATGATGCCATGTATAGGTTCCAGTGTGGGGTGGTAGGTGATGACAAGGGGTGAGCGGTTAGAGGGTTCTTTCTTTCTGTATTGTAACAGGCTCTCTCTCTCGAGGGATTTGAGTGGCTCATTCTATAATTCAGTCTACTTCTTTGCTGGAGTGTCCTTGTTTTGTGAAAGTGGTTTTAAGTAGGGTCACCTCACCCTTATTATTGCTTATTTACATCAACAACAGTTGGTCCAATTTAAAATATCATTTGAACCACTTTGTCTCTTTGTCACTTGGGACCAACACAGTACTAATCACACACTGAACAGAAGTGATGGCAGAGCACTGCCATCGCAACCCGACCTGGGTTGGGAACCCACCACCAACACCATCCTGACCAGGTCGAGTGGCACAACAAACGTTTCCTGGGGAAGACGGAGAGCCATGCTGCGCCCAGCATCCCTCCCCACTGCAGTGATGGCCAGCTTTGGCAGATCCAATCTGGGATGGGTTACAGTGGACCATAACAAATGTTATCGCCCGCTGTGGCCTGATCGATCGGACCCTACTCTGTTCTGTTCTCTGGGATTGCAGTCTGTGCTCACCACTGACACGACCAGGAGCAATCCTGGGTGAGCATCTGACGGCGCAGCAACTAATGTGCCAGTGGCTCACGGGCCAAAGCAGGCCACCATCACGTTTGTTAACACCGTGGGTTAATTACAAGATTAACACCCTAAACGAGTTTTGTGAAAGAGGAGCACAGAATGGTTCCCCACATACTGTGTCATCTCTCTATGGGTTTTTGTCTCAATATCTATTTTGATTTGCAAAGAGGAGTAGCACCCTTTTAGCGAGTTGGCCTTGGTACAAAACTGCCTTTTTTCTACCATGGACCAAGACCATGTATTGGTCTCGGTGCTGTCAGCAAGACAGGACCTTGCAGGGAATCTGAATTACAGTTGTGTCAAATGCATTTGCTTTTAACAAAACAAAAAAAGATGAACAGGAACAACTGGTCTCTTGTACTAATAAGCCAGCTTTAAAGTTTTCAGCAGTTTTTTTTAAATTTTTAATTTCACCTCCATGCTAATTTTTTTTTAATGGTGCGGGGCCTCAAATACCATGTATAGCATACAGGACTAACACATCTCCTCAGGAAGAAGTGACTGCTGTAATCGGATCCCATGAGGCCATACTAGCAGCAGTAAAGACACAGAAGCTGAAGTGGTTTGGCCAAGTGACAAGAACAACATGCCAAGCAAGCACAATTCTGGAGGGAATCACTGAAATGAACCGGAAGAGGGGCTACCCAGTGACGACATGGTACAGTAACATCCCTACCTGGATTATCAGAACTTCTCCAAATCATAAGACTCTGGGTATTTTCAGACGTGCCAGTCCCGCGGGTGGCCACGTTTTAATCTGCGTGGCCACCCATGGTGTTATAACGTCTGATCCTGCCTTCCAGATATTACTCTTGGATCATGGCTGTCTCAGGACCATGGCAGAATTTAGTCTGCACTGTGACTTGGGCTCCCTGCCAAGCCCTGCTGCAGTCCAGTGAAGTCATCCCCAGACCGGGGTAGAGCAGGGAGTCACATGTGATGGTCTGCTCTACATAACTCTGATCAAGGGCTGGAGCTTTTCAGGTGGGCGTGACGGCCTCGCAGGCCGCAGCACCCACCCATCCGGAAAGAGGGCAGGCCACGCTCAGCAGCGCGGGGGGCAGGGCCATGTGGACCATGTCTGCACATCACCCCACCCGCTTCCTGCCCCAGGCCGCCAGCACATCTCTTCGGCGGCCTGGCCGGATCATACCAGGAGTGAGCAGGATTGCGTCTGAAAACACTCAATGGAGCTGTCACGTCTGAAAATACCCAATGCCGAAGGTGAAGGGAGAAGACAATCAGTACTTCAGAAATAACGTACCTATGATCAAGTCAGTCCAGGATACATAGACATATGTAATCGTAACCCTAGTGATGACACGCAATCTTTTTAGAAGTCTGAGTTGCTTCTCAGCCAATCTGCAGAGAATGCTCAACCTCAAAACCTCCAGAACTTGTGAGCCAAGCCTTCCAGGATTCAAACCGGGCCACAACAGTTTGGTTCCCAATAAGAGTATAACTCTTCTTATTCTAACACCTTTTAGCAAAAAAAATTCTTGCTTTCTCTTGAGTTTTATTTTTTACAGTGGGACTGCTAAATCTGTCAAGGACACACACACTTGTACACAAAAAAATGGACTCTTCCCACTAGCCAGCATATGTTGCCCAAGGGCTGCAGTTAGTTCCACATTACTAAGACTTCAGAGCAAAATACAAAGTAGGATGTTTACTTGTATCTTTATGTGGTAGGTAACATTTCTGTTACTAAAATGAAAAAAACTCTCTAAAAATTGCTAAAATTCAGTTTGTGAGGCAGTTATCATAACCATTAGCTGCTTCTTTGTTGTTTGCTAATTCCCTCAGGCCTCATTCCAGCAAATCACATGTTTAACTTAAGTACCTGAAGAGCCAATAGGATTCTTCACTCTCTAATAGGCAAGCAAATGTTAATTTTTTTGTTGGACTGAGGCCTCAGTTGGCATCAGTTAATATGGAAGGGCATTTACAGATTCGGATTGATCTGTACCTGCTCGTAATGGGCAGTTGCGGATTAATTTGTATTGAGCCACAACTCACCTGTTGCGGTTCAGTTTAAAGTCTATAAATAAAAAATAATAGTTGTGCATGCGCAAAATGGTCACTGGACCATTCTGCACATGGGTAGCCTTTTCCAAAATGGTGGGACCAGTGTCACTGCCATTTTGGAAAAGGGCAGCCAGTCTGCACATGTGCAGTGGCCATTTTGCACATGCACAGAAAGGCTGCCCTTTTCCAAAATGGTGGCGAAGTTGCCGCCACCATTTTGAAAAATGCCGTAAATGCGCAGAATGGTCCAGTTACCATTTTGCGCATGCGCAATGGTTTTTAAATTTTTTTATATATGTTTAAAATCATTTTTTAAATGTTGATTGATTTAAATACCGATCTACAATATAGACCCATAATTAAATCCGTAACTAAAGATCCGGATCTGTAATATGGATCCGTAATTCCCTTCGGACGCCCACCCCTATGAGTTAATGAGGCTTTACTGAACAGTATTTAGGATATACACATTGTAGCAGCAGTTGCTCCAGCATCTGAACTTAATGTCGGATCAAATGTTCAGGAAAGGCAGGCAGAAATGCTGGCGGTGAAATGTACACACTCAGTTTAGAGGAGATAATCTTTCAGCATGAGCAAAATGAGCTAGATAAGCATCTCCTCATGCACCATTATGTTACAGGCCTCTTTGATATCAAACAGCAGATAACAGTCGATTCAACAGCGTTTCTATGATGTTCCCTTGCAAATGATCTGAAAGAACCTTGAGATTTTAGGCCAGACATAAAAATTATAAAAACTGATCCACAGACACATGCATAGACTTTGTGACCTTTATAATTATGCCCAGACCCACGGTGCTAGCTGGTGTGTGGACAATTCTATTTATACTAACAACAAATCATTTCATGTTAGCTTCTGTCTGGGAGTCTGGAGATCAGTTAACATGAACTCTGTCAGATATCTAAGCATTCCTAAAACAACATTTGTTTAGCTTTAAGACAGGGTATCATTGACATGGTCATTCAGAAATGGTAGCAGATTTTGCCAAGAAATTGTCAAATATATTCTGAATTCTGCAAGACACCACTAGTGATCAAAAGTGTCATGAGGAATAGAAATATATATATATATACACACACAACAGCATGACACTGAAGGGAACTCTGTGCTCATAAAGGTGGATCTCTTTTATTGGTCCAACTCCCGTTAGTGAGAGTGTGCAAGACGTCAGCCCATACTTGGCTCTTTCTGTAAAGGTGGAAGCAGAACTGGGGAAAGGATAAAATACTTCCCAACCTGGGTAGTAATATAATTATTTGTAACTCTGACTCTCAGTCTTTGCAACCCCATAAAGCAGGTTTTGCAATATCACACTGCGATGGGTCATACCCAGAAGATAAAGAGTAAAGTGTAAATAGTTATAAAGAGTATAACGTAGAAAGAGTAAAGTGTAAAAAGTAAAGTATAAAGTGTAATATAATTACAGTAAAGTGTAAAAAGTAAAGTGAAGAGTCTAAAAAGTGAAGTGTAAAAAGTAAAAAAGGAAAGTGTAAAAAGTAAAGTGTAATATAATTTACAGTAAAGTGTAAAAGTGTAAAGAGTAAAGTGTAATACAAATGATAGGAGCATAAAGTGCAAAGTGCAGTGTAAAAAGAGTAAAGTGTAAAAGTTATAAAACTTTGTGTGCATCTGTACTGCAGTACTGGCTAAAGTCTGTCTAACTGTCAATGTATAATATGCACTAGGCTATGGAGGTGAATGGGTATATGTAAAATAAATGTACTGGCTCTTTAAGCTGAAACTGCACTATGGTAGGTCCACCCCTTTCTGAGATATAAGGTGGCTGCTGACTGTGGCTGAGGGGTTCAGTCAGAGCTTAGCTCATGGAGAGTGAAGATCTCCCGGGAGACGGCTGCAGCTGAGGAACACTCTCTAGGGGCGCTGCGTCTTTGCCACAATGCAAAGGAGCTACTGCATGGCTGAGAAAGGTTCTGTGAAAGAGACTCAGATGGTGTAGGCTATTGTTGGAGACTTACTGTGGGAGTCTTTATCCTGCTCTGGGCCCAAGAAAGACTATTGGACTGAAGGGGACTTATTACTGAGGGTCTTGTGATGTACTGTTGTTAGATGGGCCTGAAGCCTTTTGGGCTGAGGATGCTATTGAACTGTGAATACACCTTCCCATGATGGACTTTATTGAGTCAGTAAAGCCACCCATGACATATTGTAAATAACCCATCTCCCATTATTTGTGGTGATTACCTTGGCCACCATGCCACACACAGCACACTGAGGACAATGTCAATAAGTTTAGGAACAGAAGGCCCTAGTGCTTTTGAGTCACGTTAAAGTAAGCCACACCCACCCACACCCACGCAGAATGGTCTAGCTGGGGCAAAAAGTAAGATTCAACGTGTAGGGTAAGCTGGTCATCTATAGGTTCCATAGGTTATTAGTAGGGGTGGGACACCAGGGAGGATACCGGATGTACCAGTATCAGATCTCCCTGGTACCGGATTTACCGGTATCGGCATACCGGATTTTTAACATTGGCTGCGGTACCTGATTTTTTACATTGCGGCTATTGACTTCAATGGCTGCAATGTAAAAAATCTGGTACCGCGGCCAATGTTAAAAATCCGGTATGCCAGTACAGGTAAATATCAGATTTATCAGATTAAGCCGACAAACCCAAATACCGGCAATATCGGATCTCGGGAGAACAGGAATTCCCACCCCTAGTTATTAGTCTGAACTGGGTAGTAATGGCTAACAGTAGTTTTCCTCTACAGTCTACCATGCAGCTTGTGTGAAATGTATTAATGTTATCCATCTTGTTCTTAGAAGAAGAAAAAAAGTCTGCATCAAAAGAAGCGTAACAGCCACAGACATGCAACCACGTTGGAGGTCAAAGTTGATGGGTGAAGGACCAAACAGCCACAGAAAATTCTACACAGAAAAAAGCAATAAGACAGAAAGAAAAGGAAAATTATTATTATTATTATTATTATAAACATTTATATAGCACCAGTCATGTGGCCTGGTGCTGTACAGAACATAGAATTAGACGTGGACCCTGCCTGTGGCTTACAATCTAAAAGACAAAAAGGGGGGGGGA